>CM064539.1:17104094-17159094 GCA_032716605.1 Paralithodes platypus
ACAAATTGTATTAAACAGTTATATCCATTGATAACTACTGTGTATATTTATATATTTCCTGTAAGACGAGATGACTTTCCAACGCACTATTAAGGCTTCCTTATTCACCCGTTATGAGGTGTATTGACCAGGTGGGGTGATATAAATTAAGATCAAATATTAAAGCCGACAGCTAGAAGGTGCTGTAAGGGGGGGGGTGGTCACCGGCTTTTTTTTTCTTTCTCTCCTTTTCTCTCTTTCCCTGGCGTGTATCCATTCGGCCCCATTCAGCCATTTGTTTTAGGACGTTTATCCCCATTCAGGTGTCAATGTTTTCCTGGCGAGCGATAGCGAACCAGCATTGTATGGACAAATCTGGCTTCGCCGGAGAAATTTTTCTATCGAAAAATGTACAGATTTAGCTTGCTGTCAAAACAAAAATATATATATGTTGGCTCGCTACCGCTCGCCAGGAAAATATTGACACCTGAATGGGGGTAAACGTCTTAAAACAGTAGGCTGAATAGGGCCGAATGGATACAAGCCAAAGAGAGAGGGAGGGAAAGACAAAAAAGCGAGGTGGGCTCCCTTAGCCCAGACTGAATCACATGAGGACTGCAGTGTTGACGAATCTGAATATTGGGTTCGTGAAATATAAATATCCCTAGACTAAACACCCCATAACACCGTAGCAATTTGTGAAGGCGAAAAGAGAGTGGTAGGTTATATTTAGCTTTTACCATCATGTTTATACTGTTATAGGTCATTTACATTAATTTAAGTGTAGTAGCTCTTAACTGATCTCATGCAGTAGATGGCGGAGTAAGTGTCGAGGGTTTTTACAGATTTATGTTTGGCTGTTAGGGAATATAAAATGGCTGGTTAAAATTAACCAACGTGATCACGGTTTATTCGGCAGGTTTTAGAGTAATGCTATTACTTAAAGTCTAGAAACTCTTGATTTACCTACTGCACAAAATTAATGTCTAGTGGTGGTAAAAGCTATTTGTAGAATGTCGGTCTTTATTTACAGACAAACAAGAGGGTGAGTGAAGGAAGGAAGGGAATCAACATATCACCTACTATTGAAGGGCTTAGCATGGTAGGACAATTACCAACTGTGTATATATAATGTAATACGAATAAATAAATATTTATTAATTGGCAAATTGTTCTTCAAGAAAACAAGAACAGGCGGGCGTGAAAACGTAATCCTATAATAATTGTAAAAATTCCTTGGAGCTTAATATGTTTATGAGAAAAACACTTTTGTTATTTATATTTAAGGGAAGATGGGTCGTTTTGTTATTTATATTTAAGGGGAGATGGGTCGTTTTGTTATTTATATTTAAGGGGAGATGGGTCGTTTTGTTATTTATATTTCAGGGGAGATGGGTCGTTTTGTTATTTATATTTCAGGGGAGATGGGTCGTTTTGTTATTTATATTTAAGGGGAGATGGGTCGTTTTGTTATTTATATTAAGGGGAGATGGGTCGTTTTGTTATTTATATTTAAGGGGAGATGGGTCGTTTTGTTATTTATATTTAAGGGGAGATGGGTCGATTTGTTATTTATATTTCAGGGGAGATGGGTCGTTTTGTTATTTATATTTAAGGGGAGATGGGTCGTTTTGTTATTTATATTTAAGGGGAGATGGGTCGTTTTGTTATTTATATTTAAGGGGAGATGGGTCGTTTTGTTATTTATATTTAAGGGGAGATGGGTCGTTTTTATTTATATTTAAGGGGAGATGGTAGTTTTTATTTATATTTAAGGGGAGATGGGTCGTTTTTATTTATATTTAAGGGGAGATGGGTCTTTTTATTTATAATTCAGGGGAGATGGGTCGTTTTTATTTATATTTAAGGGGAGATGGGTCGTTTTTATTTGCTCATGTATTTATTTGTTTATTCTTTTCTTAGTTTCCTCCCTAGACCTCCATCAAGCTTAAAAAAACATCCGCCTAAAACCCTCCTTCAAGATAAATTTGTATATTTTTCGATAGAAAAATGTCTCGGCCGAAGGCCGATTTTTCTTAAATTACAGGCTCGCTATCGCTCGCCAGGAAAACATCGACACCTAAATGACACGAAAAGTCTTAATATTGACCAAGAAATGGGGCGAAAGGTCTTAAATTCGCCAAACTAATTGGCCAAACGTCATAAAATCTTTAAACTAATGGGGCTAGACATGAGGAAGAAGGGGGTCCAGAAAACCGGGCCATCTGCCCTTAAGATGCCCCTTGAGCGTGTTGTATGGGAGCCTTAACGGGTAGGTGAGGACGAGAATGATGAATGATTGGTTACATGTTCTACCCATATAAAAACCTACCTCATGTGTTAGCCAGTTAATGGTTTGTGTCACAAATTGAATTAGTTTCTGCCTTGACTTCACAATGAATCATAATGAAGAAGAATGAACAAATACTAAAGCATAAATCATAATCACAATATTCTCATTTATATATATATATATATATATATATATCCTTTGGAGTTAATAGCCTGGTTTTCTGAAATTTGCATAATTATAACGATAAAAAGTACAATTTTATTGAACATATTTTACAATTTTGTTCCGTAAAATCATTAAAAACATTCAGTCTTATTGACAATTCATGAGGAAAATAACGGATATCCTGACTGCGTTTTCAATATTTGTCAAAAATTATAATTTAGGGAGATATAATATACCGTATATGCAGTATATTTGTCTTTGAATTCCTTATTTGAATTAAAATTGAATTATACATTGTAATATACTAAGAGAATGTCCCCTCACATATACTAAGAGAATGTCCCCTCACATATACTAAGAGAATGTCCCCTCACATATACTAAGAGAATGTCCCCTCACATATACTAAGAGAATGTCCCCTCACATATACTAAGAGAATGTCCCCTCACATATACTAAGAGAATGTCCCCTCACATATACTAAGAGAATGTCCCCTCACATATACTAAGAGAATGTCCCCTCACATATACTAAGAGAATGTCCCCTCACATATACTAAGAGAATGTCCCCTCACATATACTAAGAGAATGTCCCCTCACATATACTAAGAGAATGTCCCCTCACATATACTAAGAGAATGTCCCCTCACATATACTAAGAGAATGTCCCCTCACATATACTAAGAGAATGTCCCCTCACATATACTAAGAGAATGTCCCCTCACATATACTAAGAGAATGTCCCCTCACATATACTAAGAGAATGTCCCCTCACATATACTAAGAGAATGTCCCCTCACATATACTAAGAGAATGTCCCCTCACATATACTAAGAGAATGTCCCCTCACATATACTAAGATAATGTCCCCTCACATATACTAAGAGAATGTCCCCTCACATATACTAAGAGAATGTCCCCTCACATATGTTAAATACCACTGAAGACGGCATAATATGAATGCCTAAACGTCTGGCCAATGAATAAATAATGATGGTGTTTACTTGGAACCTTGTTATTATCTCTCTCTCTCTCTCTCTCTCTCTCTCTCTATATATATATATATATATATATATATATATATATATATATTTGGAAGGATCCAAGGGTTTTTATCTCCAATGTGTATGAAGGAGACAAAAGGCAAATATGTCTGTAACAAGGCATAAGGTTAAACACAACCATCATTATAATCAACCTTTCTAACCATGGTGATGGGCTGGTCTATGAGAATGAGAGTTGAGCGTTCTCTGCCATACCCATAGCTTACTCTGACTGTTCCTTTTACTTATATATTTTCTAGATCCAAGTGACGGCGTCTTTTCCGTGGATTGACATCCCTACTGCCAACCCTGGCAGATTGGGAGCCAAAGCGTCACATTTTTCCTTTGCCCCTCAACTTTCCCTTTATAATTGCTGAGGGGCACAGGGCCTTGGGTGGGGCTTTTGTTTCCCGGGCGTTTCAGCACCCTCCTCAGCTCCCCGCCTTTGAGTGGCTTCGGTCACCTGGGCATTATTAGTGGTAAGCTGGGAGGGTTCTGTGGGGGCGCTCGGTTATGGCCTTGGCCTTGCTCGGGACCTTGGGGCTGCTCGGCCAGACAGCCTGAGGAACAGCAACAACAACAACAACAACAACCTTTCTAACCAATGATAGTTATACAGTATATAAATAAACCATAATCTTCACACAACTATAATCTGCTATGAAACATTCATATAAGATTATTATTATATAAAATGATATTAAGATACAGTGGCCGTTTATAGTCCACGATTACTTCACTTTATATGTGTGTAGATGAAGACTAAACAAATTCTTAACACACCCTTTTATCACTCAAATAATTAAGCTTTATTAAGGGGAGGTCTCCACTTGAGGGATTGTTTTCTTGACCCCTTTCTCCCTCATGTTTAGCCCCTTTTGATACCTTTTGATACCTTTTGATGTGTTCGCCGCTCTTCTAGCGGCACTAAGGAGCGCGACGCCCCTCGTTATGGGTGGTGATTTGGTGCAGTAGACTGTTTGAAGCGACAGCTCGCTCCCTTGCGAGGATGGGCTCGTCTGGCACTTTTTGCAAACTTTCACCCCATATTAAGACCTTTTGTGCAATCAGGTGTCCATTTTATCCTGGCGAGCGATAGCGAGCCTGTAATTTAAGAGGAATCGGCCTTCGGCCGAGACATGTTTCTACCGAAAAATGTACAAATTTATCTTGAAAGGGACTCGAGGGGGTGTAATTTTAAGGTTGATGGAGGTCTAGGGAACAAACTAAATACCTCCCCTTAAGAAGAGACAAGGAGTCATTATTTGTCATAGTCGCGCTCAATTGTCGCGATACACCATCACAGTTCATTATATCCCAAATAAACATTGATCAACAGAACTTAACAAACACTTAACTCTTGAAGCTATTTTCCTGTGTATCAATTATTTGTATTGTTATAAAACAGATAACCTAAGATGAAATGACCAAGAGAGGACGCATACTATCAATGTTAAGGGGGTCACCTGCTTCTCTTCTCTTTCTCTCCTTTTCTCTTTTTCTCTGACTCCAGGGGCCGATTTGTTCCTGGCGAGCGATAGCGAGCCAGCATTGTATGGAGAAATCCGGCTTCGCCGTAGAAATTTTTCTATCGAAAAATGTACAAATTAGCTTGCTGTCAAAATAAAAATATGTATGTGCTGGCTCGCTACCGCTCGCCAGGAAATATTGACTCCTGGATGGGTCTTCAAACAGTAGGCTGAATGGGGCCGAATGGATACAAGCCAAACAGAGAGGGAGAGAAAGAGAAAACAAAAGCGAGGTGGGCCCCCTTAAGTAGCCAAGACATTTACCGGAAACCAATACTGTGGAAAGCTTGCTGTATTTTGCCATCATAACATTATGATGCTTAGTGTTAAGGGGGTTACCTGCTTTCTTCTCGTTTTCTTTCTGTCTCTGACTTGTATCCATTCGGCCCCATTCAGCCTACTGTTTTAAGACGTTCATCCCCATCCAGGTGTCAACTTCTTCCTGGCGAGCGATAGCGAGCCAGCATTGTATGGAGAAGTCAGGCTTCGCCGGAGACATTGTTCTATCAAAAATTTACAAATTTAGTCTGCTGTCAAATAAAACAATTACATTTGCTGGCTTGCTACCGCTCGCCAGGAAGAAATCGACTCCTGGATGGGGATAAACGTCTTAAAACAGTAGGCTGAATGGGGCCGAATGCATACAGCCCAGAGAGAGTGGGAGAGATAGAAAAAACCCGAGATGGGTCCCCTTAATGAGAGTAAAAATCATACCCACTCCAAACAATATTATTAGACAAAGGTAATCTCATAAACTCACCTTTATATTCCGTATATACCTGTGAGTGAGAACATTGAATACAGTCACTGATCCACAACAATCTCCCAAGATTCATGTTATTGAGAAATGTTGAATTAATTGCATATTATACTGTTTGTATATATATATATATATATATATATATATATATATATATATATATATATATATATATATGGAGTATATATCACAAATGCACGTGAGCCACTAAATGTTTCTAATCTCTCAGTGGGGTTCAAACCGCCGACCGTCAGGACGATAGCCGACGCTTTAACCAACTACACCACGGTAGTCTAAAAGACACTCAGCCTTCTATCCTATTTATGTTAGGGAGAAGGGAAACCCACTAGGCGAAATCGAACCCCACTGAGAGATTAGAAACATTTAGTGGCTCACGTGTATTTGTGATATATAGTCAATATTTGGTGGGTTAGAATTAAATGAAATCAATTTCGGCCCGAGTTGCGTCGGGACACTCAGAAATCCTTGTATGGTATTCTGGAATATGGATCCTACGACTAGGTATGAATTGAAAATATATTCGCCTAGTGGGTTTCCCTTCTCCCTAACATAAATAGGATAGAGGGTCTTTTAGTCTGCCGTGGTGTAGTTGATTAAAGCGTCGGCTATCGTCCTGACTGTCGGCGGTTCGAAACCCACTGAGAGATTAGAAACATATATATATTTAATTTATTGGTAGAGTGCAACCGAAGATCCACTTCGCATTACAACAATTATAGATATGTTGCTGTATAATTATAGATATGTTGCTGTATAATTATAGATATGTTGCTGTATAATTATAGATATGTTGCTGTATAATTATAGATATGTTGCTGTATAATTATAGATATGTTGCTGTATAATTATAGATATGTTGCTGTATAATTATAGATATGTTGCTGTATAATTATAGATATGTTGCTGTATAATTATAGATATGTTGCTGTATAATTATATTATTTCAATGTGTTTCATTATTACGTCATTCCTTTGCATAACACTACAATTATATATATCTTCTAGGTTATATAACCCGTTTGTATGTGTTGATGTATTATCTACGTTCCTCATTATAACCTGTTGATGTGTACTGCCAAGCCATCCACTACTGGTGTAACACATTGGCGGGTCACCAACTTACAGCTGCTTTCTGTATATCTGTCTTGATCTTCTTAACCTCTTTACCTATTTATTGTTTGTTTGTTATTGTGGGTTTGATTTTAGGGTTTGTTCACGTGTAATTTTTCTTTGCACGAGATATATTCCGGAGCAGTTGAATTATATAATAACTTTTATCTGCTTGTTAGTCTGCGTATCTTTCTAAACTCAAGATATATCTAGAATAGTTTAAATAATAAAAACAAAAAACACCTCCATCAGTACCATCGTTTAAGGGGAGGTTTTTAGTTTGGTCTCTAGATATCCTTCAAGCTTAAGATTACACCCCCTTGAGCCCTTTTCAAGATAAATTTGTACATTTTTCGGTAGAAAAATGTCCCGGCTGAAAGCCGGTTCCTCTTAAATTACAGGCTCGCTATCGCTCGCCAGGATAAAATCGACACCTAAATGGCACGAAAGGTTTTAAAATAGACAGAAAAGGGTTGAAAGTTCTTAAAATAGTCAAAGTAATGGGGCAAACGTCTTAAAATTAGAAAAACAATGGGGCTAAGCATGAGGGAGAAAGGAGTCAAGGAAAAAATCCCTCAAGTGGACATCTCCCCTTAATCCCACCTACACTGTATTTACATCCCAGCTCAACTTCCTCCATTGAAGCGTCAGTAGCGGATTGTTTTAAGTTCTATTTTCAAGACATGCAGTAACATTTTGTATTGGCGTTTATTGAGGATTTTTTTTAACTCTGCTACTCATATCCCGCCAGTTCAAATAAGCAACTACAATGCCTTCCGCAACAATTGTTTTTATCTCTGTATTAATTTTCCCCTAATGACTTTCCTACTTGCTGGAAGTTTGCTCTCGTACAACCTGTCCCATAGAAGGATGACCCTTCTCCACCATTTAACTATCGACCAATTGTTTTACATCTTGCCATTCTAAGGCATTTGAAACTATTCTTATTAGACATAATAACAACCCGACGTCTTCTTAATTATATTCTACCTTTATTTAGACGATTTTGTGCAGCTTAAGAAGGATCAGTGGTAGTAAAAAGGGTTAAATGAAATATTTGGAAGCCTGATAATTGCTGGAGGCCCTTTATTAACACAATGAAATGGTCCAATAGTAGCCAGAAGAAAAGTTATAAGGTCAACACCGGTACAGAATAGGTTAAGCATCTTACTCCCAATGATCTAATCTCTGATCATCAGTATGGTTTTCTCAAGGGACACTACTGGCAATCTTCTTTCATATCTCTAACTCTTGGTCATCTTCTCTAAGGGACTTCGGTGAGACCTTTCCTAGTGCGCTAAACATATCTGAAGTATTTGAAATAGTCTGGCACAAGTCTCATCTCTCCAAACTGCCCTCCTACAGTATATATTCTTCTATCCGCTCCTTCATCTCAAGTTTCCTTTCTGATCGTTCTACAGCAGAAGTCGTACATGGTTACTGCTCGACTTCTAAGCTTATCAATTACGGTGTCTCACAGGGTTCTGTCCTATCCCCAACTCGTTTCCTATTATTCATCAATGACCTTCTTTACTGTACTTTAAGTAAAATCCAATCATATGCTGATGACTCCACCCTCCATTACTCCATCTGCTTCAAATAGAGACCCTTCCAGCAGACTCTCCCAAGCTCACGTGACAAGGCCATAGCACGCCTATCTTATGATATGTATATTATATCTAATTGAGGCAGAGAAAACCTCAGTGTATTCATCTATTAATTTTTTTTTCTTTTTTTCTATATTCCAACTACTCCCTCTCTGGCATAGCCTGCACGCTCTACCTCTGAACACGTTGAGGCCTGTGAGGTCTTGTTCCAGTCTAGGGAGTGAGACATGCGAAGCACCTATTCATGGCTTGAACACAACTCCATCTCTGAAGCTGCTTCGCCTCTGCGCTTCACCGTCTCACTCCCCAGACTCGGACCCACACTCTCAGAACGCCACCTATTGAGCAATTAACTCACTAGGCATTGCCCCCCTGTAGCATATTTTGAATATGGGAATATTCATACAGTGCTATTTAATCAGGGAACAATAAGGGTATTTTTGTTTGGCAATTCGGCATTTCGGCATTCCCTAGCTCTTCAACAACACCAAAATCAACCCTTCTTTCAGTCTCAATGTACACTCGCTCCAAGAATTATCTGCACCCCAACGCTGATCATCTGGTGTGTACAGCTCGGTAGGGCTGGCACCTCTGCCTGCAACTATATCCATGTGTCAGAGAGGGATCGTCTCTGACACATGGATATAGTTGCAGGCAGAGGTGTCAACCCTACCGAGCTGTACACACCAGATGATCAGCGTAGGGGTGCAGATACTTCTTGGAGCGAGTGTACTTGTCATATCTTTTATTCAAGATCTATCTTGGAAAGATCATAACTATCTCTTTTCTCGCCAAATCCACTTCTCAGAAGTTAGGTATGCTCAGCCGACTCCATGGATGATTTTCCCTTGCATACCTACTTGCTACATAGGCTTGATACGGTCCTGTATGGAGCACTGCTCGCATGTGTGTGAGGGGATTCAACACACAGATTTTCTTCAGAGGGTGGAATCAAAAGTATTTTGTAGCAATTCTCCTCCTCTACCTAATACTCTCCAATACCTTGCCGATCACCGCAATGTTGCATCACTCTACACACTCTATCCGAGTCTATCGCATTTACAACCAACAATGGTCTGCAGAACTTTCTCAACACACACCTCTCCCTTTACCGTAAAGAGAGAGGTGTGTGAAACAGAAAGGCGTGGGCTACTTAGCCTATGTAAAGGCTTTACAAAGTGTAGGTGGCACATGCCTCTCAATACAATCGCACCCTTTTTCTGTCCAACCCTCTAACCCAAGAGTAATTAGTTTGTCACAATACTTCTTTTACACAACCGGTAAACTCTGGAACAAACTTTTTCAACACATCTTTCCCTCTTCCTATGACTAGAACTCTTTCAAACATGGTGTGCCTAAGCATTTGACTCAATTATTTTTTTTATTTGGTTTACTCTCTCTTTTTCTCCTGAAGGGGAAAGACACATATATATATATATATATATATATATATATATATATATATATATATATATGCTTATGGTAGTACATCGTGGTCCGATGATGACGTTCCCTTCCTGCATTCATCTAAAAGCAGGAAGAGAAAACCTGCGCATAGAAGAGTTTAGAGTGCCGAGGGAGGTGCGCAGCTCCAACTTCACTATCTTGGTACTGAACAGGGGTTGCTGATGGCAAGGGGGTGACCCAAGACGACCAGCTCCTGCTCAATACTGCAGGGGACTGCCGGGATTCCAGTTTGTCGGAAACCGCCAGGACGTGACCCCCAACGTCTGCTTTTCTCTCAGGGTGTGCTCCCCTAGCCTTTGTCTTACTAGACTAAACCACAAGGCAGTGGGTGTGTGCGGTTGTTGGTAGATGACAAGGATGCACATCATACCTCTGGGGGCCACCGCATGCCCCGAGTTCCCCTATTGATTTAGCCTGGGGTCGCAAGACACTCAGTTACCGTGTGTGGCCCCGGGGAGGCACAATAGGAGTCTTGGTGATGGAGAGGCTATGTACTGGGTGATGTGATGCGACTAGTGCAGTAGCATGTTGGTGTAGTGCTGCTTGCTTGCATGCAATTCTCGCTTTCAGCTGCTGCCGCTGGCTAACCCTTGTGGTGAAAAAGGGAGCCGAGTGCGTAATATATATATATATATATATATATATATATATATATATATATATATATATATATATATATATATATATATATATATACAGTATATATGTATATATATGTATATATATATATACTGTATATATATATAATATATATATATATATATATATATATATATATATATATATATATATATATATATATATATATATATATATATATATATATATATATACTGTATAATTATATATATACAGTATATATATATAATATATAGATACATATATATACTGTATATACTGTTTATGTGTGTGTAATGATATATTTAATAATATAAATAATAATAATAATTGATATATTTTGAGCTGACAGCCAATGAGGCTGAAAATACGTAAGGTTTACGTGTCAATTTATATGTCTTGGAATAAATAAATATGCTTCTCTCTCTCTCTCTCTCTTTTCCTTTAGTTTTTCATCCCTTCGTGGTTGTTGCACCCACAGTAGCGTGAACGTGCTACTTTTCTCACTTCTCAGTCATGTGCTGCCGCAGGGTAAAAAAAAAAAAAAAGTATTTCACGAGGCTAAAAAACTAATGAGAGTGTTGTGTCGTGAGGACGGCCAGGAATTTGAGCCTCCCAAGACCTTCGTGACGGTACGTGCTTGAGTAACTTTGGTCCAAATCAGATCACAGACAAATTTCATCACACTTTCACCTCTAATATTATTTCGGCAAAATATCTCTTCGATGAAAGATCGGTGATTATTTTCATTAATATCGATCTTACTAGGTAGGTAGGCCTTTTATGTACTAAAGTGTTGGTATATTCTCTGTAAAACTGAAACTGCTGTAACTTCGTTAAGATGTGATCATGAACAATAGCTTTCCATCTACTTAATTACTTTTCATATGTGTCATTCTTAGTACTGTCAGACGAGGTTTTTTGTCTACTCCAAGGACAGTTTAGCCTCTGAACTGAGTACATTTTCCTGATTAGAAATTATAGGGATAACTACATGAACAAATAATGTATAAAATCATCATGAAATAGAAGATTGATAAACTTGTGTACTGTATGTTCGATTCTCTACAATAAAAGTCATGGAAGAATAATTGAAGTATAGGCCTCATCTCAGTTTATCTAGAAGCCCACTTAACTTATCGCCCGAGATCCCCCCCGGCAAACTGAGCCACTATTAATTGGAATATTGCATTGTTAATATTATGTGCGTGAGTCAGCCTAATAATATATCTGCAAATTAAGCTCTATCTATTTTTTGGTGGTGCAAGATGTTCTGAAAAATCTGGACTCAATTAGGTATAATTATGACAAAGCACATCATCACTTTAACGTGGGACAATTTATCCCCAATATTAGTACTTTCTATCCTCTAAATTCCACTTAGAAAAGTATTCAGTCAAATAATATTACCTTGGTGTCGAAACCATACAAAAAAAAAAAAAAAAATGCCATAAATGTGTCGACCATTATTTACCGGGAATAATGATTATGTGATTCCTCTACATGGTCCTAAACTGTGATTATGTGATTCCTCTACATGGTCCTAAACTGTGATTATGTGATTCCTCTACATGGTCCTAAACTGTGATTATGTGATTCCTCTACATGGTCCTAAACTGTGATTATGTGATTCCTCTATATGGTCCTAAACTGTGATTGTGATTCTCTACATGGTCCTAAACTGTGATAATGTGATTCCTCTACATGGTCCTAAACTGTGATTATGTGATTCCTCTACATGGTCCTAAACTGCCCCGGCGCAGTCATACTTTGGACTCAAGGTCATTCTTTGTGTACGAGAATGGATTAGTTATAATCCGTACAAGGATTAAGGGACTATATTCTCTCTCTCTCTCTCTCTCTCTCTCTCTCTCTCTTATATATATATATATATATATATATATATATATATATATATATATATATATATATATATATATATATATATATATATATATATATATTATATATATATATATATATATATATATATATATATAATATATAATATATATATATATATATATAATATATATATATATATATTATCTATATATATATATATATATACATATATATATATATATATATATATATATATATATATAATATATATATATATATATATATTTATATATATACTGTATATATATATATATATATATATATATATATATATATATATATATATATATATATATATACCGTATATAAAGATATCGTTACACCTCTTACATTATATATATATATATATATATATATATATATATATATATATATATATATATATACATATATATATATATATATATATATATAAACTATATTTATATATATATATATATATAATATATATATATACCGTATATAAAGATATCGTTACACCTCTTACATTATCAAATATCAGTAATCAAGTGCCTAATGGCTAGCGATCCACAATAGTTGGTACTGGACATACCATTGAGCATAATCACATGAAGTCGATAAGGCCTTAAGATCACGGTCTATATCTATTTGACACACTGAGGCATAAGGTAGCTCTTCACTCAGCACCTGAACGTTACATCAAATGGTGAACAATAGCTGAAATAGGATATAGCATATTACAAAAAACTCAAATTACTATAATATTTTTGTTGTGTGAATATACATATAAACTAGAGTAGAACACAACAGACTACCCTCGATCAGCTTATCTGAATATCTTCACATGTGGGTGCTCGAATACCTAATTAAAGGTTTTATAGTCTCATATAATTTCACACAATACATCAGGTAAGCGGTCACACGTGGACCCTCCGGTTAACTCAATGGTGGCACACTAAAGACCACACATATATAGGATTCTCACTGAGTTCTTGGGTTACCTAATCACACTGAATGAACACTTATCAAGTATAAACAAAGGTTGGCTCGAGTTGTCATACACCCGGGCGCCGTAAGCACTCTTTATCCGTAGCCCAGTAGTCTCTACAAATACACACCCGTTATACGCATTAATCAATCCAATAAATAATTACATGGTATAGGAACTGCCGATAGAACGGCTCTTGGGGTGCTGCATGCATACATCCCGGCCTGATCCAAGGGTCATCAATGACGATAAATTGCTAGTTCAAAGATTACAGTACAGAATGTGCATAATCTGGTGATACACGTGAAACATCAAGGAGAGTATAACTAGGTTAATATTATTTAGACAAACTTTCTCCTGAGACACACAAATGTATGTGTGTGTGTGTGGGGGGGGGGGGGGGGGGCATTCGAGTACTGGGGAGGGGTGGGGTGACAGGGATGTCATATAAAGGAGACAATAACACAATGGGATCTGGTACGATTATCTGCGTATAAGGCACACCGTTATTGAATTGCTCACAGCTGAATACTACAAGGGGGTAGGGTTCAGTGAAGGCTGCACGAGTATTATTTAATAAGAACCAAAGGGGTAGAGGCTATGGGGTGCACAACTATGTAATTACGGAACAATTACTACGGTCAGCAGGGGAGAGCTTCACAAGATATAATTGCACACAAAATGAGAGTTACGCTAGGGCGTGCAATTCTAAGCTCTAGATTATGTGGTGGGGTTGGATGCCTAGTAGGTGGCTGAATATCTTCTCGTATGGTCCAAGGGGGGGGGGGGGGGGGGGGGGGGGGGGGGGGGGGGGGGGGGGCGTCGTTGCTATTTTCCGGACGGTGTCTCGTAGCACACGTGTGGGCCGACTACAGCTTAGGGCCTTAGGCTGATGTCTGCTTGCCACAATTGCACAGCAGGGGCCTCGTTGCTCTCACGGAGATGTCTACTTGCCTCGGACTGTGCCCTTTCACTACATAGATGAGGAAAATAAAAGGCAAATCTGCCTGTAAGAAGCGTCCCCCCCGATGCTGAAAGTGTGAAAGAGAGCCAATTTCAAGACATTAGAGTCAAAATGTCTAGACACATCGAGCTTGAAGCAGTTTATGTCATAGGATGAGAGAAAGATAGATTGAGGGAGATAATTTCAGAGCATGCTTGTTGAGTAGAATAAAGACTGGGAAAATCGGTTCACTCTTGGGTTAGAGAGTTGGACAGAATAGAGGTGGGAGTGTGTTGAAAGGCGGGTGCTCCCTACTGCTCGCAAGGGAGGAGGAAAATAATGAGAAAGCTCTGAATAACATTAATTATAATATTAGTGGTAGAAGACAGAGAGATGCATAATTGCAGCGTGTAGAGAGAGATTGTAGGGTAGTAGTAAGAGAAGGTGAATTGATGACACAAAATGCTTTTGACTCTACCCTTTCAAGAAGTGTGGTATGGGTGGGACTTCCCCACTCATACAAACAATACTCTCTACAATGCCCCAGCACAGAACAAGGGCTGTGCAGTGGTAAAGAACCAAGGAAGACGGTTGAGCACACCTAACTTCTGGGAAGCTGCTTTAGCAAGTGTGGTAATATGATCGTTCTAAGAAAGGTCAGAAGAAAAAGAAACACAAGAATATTGAAAGAAGTTGAAGAGTTAATATGTGTATTGTTGAAGAGTAAGGGTGAGTCATGTGGAAGATTGTAATGGGTAGATAGATGGAGAAACTTGGTTTTGGAAGCTTTGAAGGTAACACGATTTTCTCTGCCCCAATCAAAAATAGGTGATAAATGAGAAGATAAGCGTGCTATCGCCTCATAACGTGAGTTTTGGAGTAATTGCATGGTGAGTCGTTGTGGAAAACCATATGCATAATGAAAGCGAGATACAACAGAATATGAGTGGATAGGATTAGAGGTACAGCTGAGAAAATCTTTAATGAATATATATTAGAAAAATAACTGGAGACAGGACAGAACCCGAAGGAACACTGGAGTTGGTAAGTTGAGGAAGTAAGCGATGGGCGTCCACAGCCGCAGCTACGGAACGGCCAGATAGGAAATTTAAGATAAAGGTACAGATAGAGGGATAGCTACCGAAGAAGGGAAACTTAGAAATTATTCATTTTTGCCAGTACTATCAAAGGCTTTTGATATGTTTAGCGCTATAGTAAAGGTCTCACCAAAGTCTTGAAAGGAGGATGATCAAGAGTAAATACAAATGTAAATATTCCCTCCTCCTGTAATATTGATATCCTTGGTGTAACATTGAATGCCAGCCTGAGCTGAACACCTCATGTTAGATCCATTGCTAACAATTCCTCTAAAGAAAATGGGACTTCTATACAGACTTCGAAAATTATTCACTGACGAGCAGTTAGCCATTATACTGTATATATATAAGTCATGTTTATTCTCAGATGGAATACTATTCACCTGTGATAAAATTCAAAATAAAACAATTAGATTAATCAATAACCCTGTAATAATGCAGGATCTTCCTCCATTATTCATACAAAGATATGTTGCCTCACTTGCATTACTCTATAGATATTTTCATGGTAAATGTTCTGAGGAAATTGCTTCAATTATTGAACCACCTCTCCATAGCTTTCCCCGCAGAACTAGGGCAGCTGGAAATGCTCTTGAATTATCTCTCTCCTCCACAATGTAGAACTTCCACTTATCAACATTAATTTATCTTCAGAACTTGTACTCTCTGGAATTTACTTCCTTGGAGTTGCGTTCCACAAATCTACAGCCCACAATAGCTTAAGTCCAATTGTTACAAACATTTTATGAATGGAGGATGCTTTTTGGCACATAAACCATTATTGTTGTCTTTGTGTTTCCTTCCTCTATTTATTATCCCTAAAAAAAAAAAAATAAGAAAGGAGATCACCAGTAGAGTGATCCCCAATGAAAACCATACTGGCAATCTGAAATGGATAGAGCTCCTCCACGTCCTAAGGTGTACTTTTGCACCGCTCATTATATTCCTTGTTTTCCTTCCACTTCTTCAATGTGATAGCAAGGTTGGCCTTCCACTCCTTCTCTAGTTGTATAAAAGTAGTCGTCTGGGAATGGATTCATCTTCTTTCGAAGGACTTGGAATTCCTCACAGCAATCGGGGATTGGGGCATGGGTATTATCTCATACTTCCAAAGATTCTGCATTTGGCTCAGAGAGAGGGGTCGTGGGCGGTCACGGTGCTGGTGGCAGGGAAGTAGAGCGAGGAGGCCACTGTAGTTGCAGGAGAGAGGAGGGTGAGGGTTGTTGGCTTGTAGGGTGCCAAGTGAATACTGAATTGTTCTGGTAGACCCTGGGCCTCTTCCTGTTGGAAGCTGATGAGTCAATATCCTGGGAATTGTCTTCCTGTGTACTCTTTTGGCCAATCACTGCCTTCCTTTTGTTTGCTCATCCGGCTTTTTCTTGGCTTCCCACTTCGGTGGCTGCTAGGCTCGGTTGATAGCGGTGTAGGCTCAGAAGCTAGCACTGGGGGTTCTAACTTTAGAGAAATCAGCGGAACTGAACCTGGGAGGGCAGGGGGCCTAGTCATAGATACTGGATATGTTGGCCATGATGTTGCAATCCAAAATACTGTATCGGATGAAGGTGTCGGGAGAGGTTTTGACATATAACGGTTGGAGGACTGTTGTATTCTCATACTTCCAGTGATCTGGTAGAGGGGGGCAGTGTGGCAATCGCCGTTTCAACGTCGCAACCTCCAGATTAATTCCCATTATTTAGTCCTGGTAAAATTTGGTCCTGTCCATGGGACCAGAATCTATAGTCTCTGTTTCCTTTGCGATGGATATGCATCCCGTGGTGGAGGGTATATTGACTCAGGTCGTAGAGTCTGCTCCAGGACCATCGGTTGCCTCAGACTATGATGACGTGAATGACAGCATCCGGGTGGTTTTGTCGTAACAAGGAGTGGAGCATTACGGAGTGTGGTATCCTTACTTGAATGTCCTCACTCTGCATGGAAAACAATTGACTTGACTCCTTTTCGTTTGACAATGGCGTCCTTAACCTCTAAGCTGCGCAGGTATGGTATTTGAAAGTGCCCGCCATGTGAAGGTATTCTGATTCATTCCTGACTAAAATTGTAAGTTTTGAGGCAAGTAAATTGTTCCATAAATTTAATCTTTATAGGGTCAATTATTGTGACTGTATTCTAAAATTTGACATCAATAATTGTAATCAAGCATTTTTAACTTGAAGTTTCTTGTATAACCTCTGCTTACTTTTTGTCTGTATTTATTGTTTATCTTTTTCTTTCTTTTTCTTTTTCTATTATTAATATTGATGATTTTTTTAAATTGATTGTTCTTGTTAAAAGAGTATTCTTTGTTTAAATCTGTTGTTACTTCATATTTTGCAATTATTTGTCTTTATATTATATGTATTCATTGTCGATAGTATCAATTGCTTGCTTTTGCGATTTCCTTAGTTTATTTGTGCGATAAATGTAGGTTATTTGTAGGGTAGTTATTGATAGGGGTCACTTGAGGCATGCTATGCTTACAGGTACCTACCCGATAGCACTATCGTTAGTGAGTGCTGTACTGTATTTTATATATTATTTTGTAATAATATAGATATCTTACCAATATTTGTATTTTGTACTATTGTTAATGTCTTGTCATGTTGCAAATTTGATTTTAAATGAATATTTTGACATTTAACATGTAGTTTCTTTATTCATGCAGAGTTTAGTAAAATTTACCAGAACGTCCCGGACTTCCCAAATTTGACTAATTCCTTGAACGTGACGATAGTGCTTTGTTATGTGTGCGATTAGTTTGCTTGGGAAACAGATTAACTTGTTAATGTAGTAGTGTACACCCTATGTGGTGGATTGTGTTCTTTTATTTCATAGATTTCATTTTAGTAAGCGTTGTTTCCACATAGCGATTTTGATAATTTAATTTGACTTTATATTGTCCTTCTCCCAATTTTAGTTTGTTTAGTTTGCAAGTTTTACATTTTAATTTACCATACATATAATTGATACTTATCCATATGTGCCTATTTTACTTTTAACCCACAGAGCACCAGCTAATAAATAATAAAAACGCACTCTAGGACCAGCGGATTTTTTGTTTTTTTTCCTAAAACAGCTTAAATAGGTGAGAAATGAAAAAAAAAAAAACATTCACCTCGGTCATTTGGGGGTCCAAAGGGGGGCGGGGAGGGGGGGCTCAACCATCAGCTGGTGCCGGGCGCCTCTCCAAACCTCCCATGCCAGCACTGTTTCAATGCGGATAAATGTAAAGTACTACATATCGGATACCTAAATGAGAAAGCAAACTATTCGATGAATGGCACTCAGCTTAAGAATGTAAACAGAGAAACCGATCTGGGAGTAACAATATCGAGTAACCTAAAACCGAGTCAACAATGTTCAGAAGTTGTTAAGAAGGCAAACAAAATAATTGGCTTTATAGGCAGATCATTTGAGCATAAATCCAAAGACGTCATCCTAACCCTTTACAATTCCTTAGTCCGCCCTCTTCTGGAATACTGCGTTCAATGCTGGTGCCCTTATTACCAAAAAGACATAAACAAGCTAGAACGAGTTCAACGTAGAGTTACCAAAATGATACCTAGCCTAAAGAACAAACCATACGAAGAGCGTCTTAGAGAATTAAATCTATTTCCTTTAACCCAGCGCAGATTAAGAGGTGACTTAATTCAAGTGTTCAAAATCATCAAAGGCATCGACAATATGAACTGTAGTAAGTACTTCACTATCGACCAATCTAATTACACGCTGGGAAACGGTTGCAAAATTATTGGTAAATCTTTTAACTCACACGAATCTAAGAATTTCTTCTTCAATCGAGTTGTCAACTTGTGGAATGGGCTTCCCGGAGACGTTATAGACTGCAGCACCGTTGATTCATTTAAATTCCGCCTAGACAAATATCTCGCATCAAACCTGCGACTAACTGCGTTTGTAAATGAATAACTTTATTTTATCCTCCCCTCAGTTACTAACCCATATGTCCTCTACTAACTTCCTAGTCCTGCCACGTTAGTGGCAGGGTAGTAGTTCCCTTACCCACTCTAAACCACTGTTTGGACACTTGATCCTCAGTGTTTTGGAGGACAAGCAGCCTAGAAGGGTCACTAGAACTGTTGTTGCTTGATTTCCTTTGAACTCCTTTGTACACCACAGCTGGGCAAGGCAGCATGGCAGATGTACGATGCCACCGCTTATTCACACCACCCGAGCATCATGTGTGCCTTCATAGTTATACTGTATATTAGCAACATGTATCACATAATGTCATTGTAAGTGAAGTTACAGTGTGATAAGTGCATAAATTCAAGTTAAATAAATGCCGACGAGTGGCAAGTCCTGAGCACGTCCTGGTTACCATGACGACCGGCGACCATCTTGGTCCACGATGCACACACGTGCACAAGGCCAGCTGACTGACACCCGACTCCTCCTTCACTCACTTTCACTTTTATTATGCCTCTCTCACGCACTCTGTTTATTGATTATATACTTTATTGTATGTTTTATAGTTAGAATATGAGCTTTACACATTGTTTTTGGCACTTTCGACTTAGAAATATGGGTTTTGACATTGTATTTTTAGTGGGGAGAGTGTGTGAGATGGTGGTGAAGGCAGGAGTGGGGGAGGACCACGTACGCCGCACTTGTTGTGTAGCAACTTGACACACTCTCATCCTCAGCTCGTCTCATCTGACCCCTACGATGGCCTGTCTGAATTTTGAGGAATGCCATGGGGTATGGGTCATCCTCCTCCTCCTCTTCCCAACTTGGTGGGGAGTCAACTATGTCATGGGGAGCAGTAGGGGAGCAATACACACTCTATTCCCTTTGTTCCAACATCTCGAGGCGACGAGGTAGGTCAGACACTCGCGAAGTCAACGGGACAACTGTCTTCCCCTCTCCTCCAGCACGTCCCTCTCCCAACTCCCCACCGCAGCTTGACTTGGGGGTTGCCAAGTATTGCCACTGTTTGACAACATCATAAGGTATATCCCATACAAATTTGAACCCTCTAGCTACCATAGGACAAGAGTAAATAAGGTCGAAATTGGCGGTGAGATAAGTGGGTAAACTGGCTTTCCCCATCAGCCCGTATCCACCTGTGCGGCTGGACTTGGGGATTGCCGAGTACTGCCACTGTTCGGCAACATCATAAGGTATATGCCATACAAATTGGAATCCTCTAGCTACCATAGGACACGAGAGTGCCGTTGCACCCTATGTGGCGCTGGGGTTTAGCGTTACATACATTGCCGACGCATACGCTGCGGTGCTGGTGCCCAGTGGATTATTATGAACATATGAACATTGGAAAGCAATAAAACAAGTGGTAACATTAATATGCTAGTGAAAATCGTATATTTTAGCCCCGCGATCGTAATCTGACCTTGAGTGGTGAGAGACAAACACCCAGAGTTGCCAGGTCCGCATGAGCTCTTCTCGCCCAATTCCATCCAAAAAGTCGCCCAAAAGTCGCCCAATCCGTCGAAAGTACCCCCTACCCCCGACCCCTTCGTTTTTTTTACCATTTTCACTCCACTTTTTCTTGACAAATATTATTGTAGTTTTGTTTCTCCTATTTTTGTTTTTTTATAATTGACCACTTGCGAGTTTCAGGCTATAAGGAAGTTGGAGCCATAAACATTGATAATCAACAGAATTATCACCTAAATTTCGGTTGTAGTGCTTCTATGAATACATAAAACCCAATTCAACATGCTTTTCATCCATTAGAAATCTACATTATTATTGTATTTCTGTTTGATATCGATGCTTAGGCTATGGCTCCAACTTCCTTGTAGCCTGAAACTCGCAAGTGGTCAAATTATACTTAACCTATAGGCCTAACTATAATTATATATTTTCTAAAACGCAATGTATAGCCTATATTCAATCTCTCTCTCTCGAGAGAGAGAGGGGTTGGGAGTGAAAGGGATCTGTCATGATGGTACAATAGGCTCTCTGCAGACTCCCATTTTCGTATGTTCTTATTTTTCTCTCTCTGCTGCACTAAGCAATCTCGAGCTCTCCTTCCACTTCGAGCATCTCCCGAAATGGACCAGAGAGGTCATTGAGATATTAACTATACTTTGTAACTCTCTCTCTCCCTCGTTGAAGTAGGATTTAGGACTGTTTTAAATTAATATGAATTCTGGACGCTCCCTAAGTCCCCCAACCTTTAACGGGTGCATGCTAATTGCTGTATAGTCCCGCCCACGGTCTTAAGAAGCCAGATCAGAAAACAAAGCCAATATCGACCAATTCCACATAGCACAAAAAACTTAGTTTCCCCTGTTCGACTATAGTCCCCTGCCTCACGGCTAGTAGGTAGTTTATGTAGGCTACCTATTTTCATCCTCATCATGGTAGGCTATATTTCATGTTTATTAAATAGATATGATTTTGATACCATTGGCGCATTTATATATAATTAATTAATGAAAATGTAAACGAAAATACTGATTTTTTTGCCGAAAATACGAAATATACAAAAATGCCCAAAAAGTCGCACATTCTAGTCAAAGTCGCCCAAAAAATCCCAAGGTGCAACCCCTCGAAATTTGTCGCACATCCTCTCAAAAAGTCGCCCAATTGTGCGAGTGGAGTAAGTTGGAATATAGAAAAAAAAAAAAAAAAAAAAAAAAAAATGGCAACTCTGCAAACACCCTCCCTCTCTCTGTTGTCTCGGATGGTACTGAGAGACAAGGGGAGCTCTGAGACTGGCTTGGAGGGTAGGAGATACACTCCTCCACCACCCCTCTCTCTCCTACCCGTCTTCACATGAAAATACTTGATAAATATTGGGAGAAAATACCTGAGAGAAAATACCTGATAATTGAGGAAGTGGGAAAAAGGGAGGGGGGGGGGGGGGGGAAAGGGGAGGGGGGGACAAATGTGTAGGAGTGGTAGAAAGTAACAGAGGGGAATTATCTCACCTAATAACAAATTGCTTTGTTTTGAGTGCCACTGGGGTGTTTTAAAAGTTTTTTTTTTAGGCCTTGGATCTTAAGAGTCTGGCTGCATTCGCCCAGTAGAACCTCTTAAGAGTCTGGCCGCAGTCCAGAGGTTAAGGTGGTTTATGGCGAAAGGTTGGAGTTGGTGTGAATTCCAGGAGATTTGACGGGAGAGTAATGATTGAGGAGAACTTCAATATTTAAGGCATTTAGCTGAATTCCTGCTCAGGAGTCTATACCAAGCCAGATGGGGGGAGGCAGGATTCTCTTCCAGACCGGGTCTGGATAGGACTGGTTGGGAGGTTACTTGGTCCCTCACCTGGATCTGTAGAACTGTCATCAGACAGGGGGGAAGGGTGGGGATCATGCCAGGCGGGGATATGAAAGGATCCGCGGTGGGATGAAGTGCAGGGAGGGAGGTGGAAAAAATAGGAGGGAGGTCAGGAAAGGGGGGGAAGGGGAAAATCCAGTTGTGGGGTTCGCTGAAGATGGAGGGGGCTGCATCAGCCTGTGCTTGCCCAAATGAGGGGCCAGGGAATTCGACGGGGTCGGCTACACCGACTGCAACTTTTGGTGCCGGTGCATGGTGTGGTGGGGATGCCTGGTGAAGGGATGTGGGAGGTGGTGCCACGGTGGTATGTCTGGTTGAATAGCATCCGGTATAGGCTATGGTTGGCATTCCTTCAATATGGCCCACAGAAGGGTGAGGTAATCTTGGTGATGGAAGGGAATATTATCAAGGGAGGGAGGAGGAGTGTCGGGGGTGGAGGTATATTGGGGAGCATACCAAAGATTAGTTCATGCGAAATGAATGTGGTTGCAGAGAGCACTGCCTGATCCAGGCTCAACTGAAGAATAGGAAGGAGTTTTGGCTAAACCCTATGATTATTCTGAATCATAATGGACTGCATGACGTTGTCCATGTGAGAGTTGTTTGATGAGGTATGGTCAACCTGCTTTCAACTTGGGCGAACACATCTGCAAATTCTTGCAGGACGGCAAGTAATTGGGAGGTCTGCTTGGGGTCTAGATTGGGGGACCGGGCAGGGATGGTCAGCTCAAGGGTGGCATCCGGTGGCAGGCAGATTTTTTTTCATTTTTTTGTCACTGATTGGTGCCTCTTTTACAATTGGTAGTCACCCAATAACAGACTTTTCAATAGGCATAAGGTCTCTGTAGTGATTTTAACAATGAACAACATGGTGTGTTCAGTATTCAACACTGCCATACAGACGGTGGGGTTCAGTTCAGGGGAGGGAGAACCTGGTGGTGGGGTAAAAAAGGATGGTAAAGAGGGAGAGGTTGTGTGGTACAGGAGGGTGATGGTTAGCTCTACGGCGAGTACTACTGAGATGGTAGGGTCCGGCCAACAAAAGCCAAAATCAGTCAAGCACCTGCTCCCGTCTACAGCTAGCAACGCAATCATCTCATGCCTCATTGCTAGCATAAAAAGTAAATCACGATCTCCCCCACCCCCAGACTCAGCTTGAACAATGCCCCGTGACTAATGCGATAGAAAACGCGCCCCTCACCCTCAACCAAGACCTACCCAACCCCGAGCCAGACTTAGACTATAGTGAAGAACTATTTATGCAAACTCGCCACCAGCCCCCTCAATATCTTCACTTCCATTCTGATCGCCATGAGCACAGTAACTTCAGCCAAGCGAGCAAACAAACCAAATTTCCCTATTCTCCTTCCGCTCAAATCACCTCCATACAACCTACCAATTCTCTGCATATATCCCAAACAGAAATTCTTTTTTCATCACCCCAACGAGCCATCTCCAAGCCCAAACCAAATACAAACAGACATAAAATGTCCACCCCGTCACAGAGATATCCTTCGCATATTTTTAGTGCGACCCCTAACCTCAGGATAAATAAAAAAAAACATAACCCCATGCCCCTACTACCCCGAGAAACCAGCTCCTTAACCCTAATCGAAAAAGGAATAGTATTTGCTCGTGCCCAGGGTAAAAGCAGGCAAAACTAAGCTTATATCTAGGCGAGTACCTCTTCTTAGGAAGAACGTGCTTAGCTGGATCACTTAATTAATTCAGATTGAGACTACCGTATGGATTAGCCTATATTCCATTAAACAGTTATAAACCAGTGTATACCAGTGTAGTTAGTGACCCCGAAGAAAGAAAGCAGGAGAGAGAGCGAAACTTATCTTCTGTAGTGTGTGAAGTCGTGGAGCCCCTTTTGACAAAAGGAAGGACAACCGACGCTGTTACCACGTGCTCGCCAGATACTCTACCGGCTCCTATCTTTCTTCTCAAACCTTTAAGAGATCTTTGTTTTGTTAGGTGTAATGATGATTGCAATAAGGGTTAAACGAGATATGTTGAGTTTCACGCTAACGTAATACTAAAGATTGTCCATTCTTTCCTTCTCCTAGTACCCATTGCTCGATTTCTAGAGAACATAACACACCTCTATCTGGGGGATAAAAATATATGTAATTCTTCGGATATAGACTCCTATATTCTTATGAAGAGTAATACATAATATGTTTGTTCGGGAAATAATACATACACCTTTTACACGTAAAACTAGTGAACGCTTATTCAGATCTTGTTTGTATGTAACATCATCATTTGGGTATGTAATTCATAGATAAGTTGTTCACAGAGTGTTTTACTATTCAGTCAAATATTGTTATTATCATGCTTCATGACTTATAATTCATGTTGTGTATTATTTGAGTTGTTCACAGAGTGTTTTACTATTCAGTCAAATATTGTTATTATCATGCTTCATGACTTATAATTCATGTTGCATATTATTTGAGTTATTTCCAACTCTTTATATTCACGTTGCGTTAACTTCTCACCCGGCGAGGATATTCAGTCACGCATACATGGCTAATATATTTATTTAACCTATTTGTGAATTAATATTCATAGTTATTACTCTTTGAGTTCTTTGAGTTTAATCTCCTGTCTATATTGCATTAACGTAACAGTTATTCATTAATCAAACAGTATCTTAATTTACATAAACTCAGTACTGTGCGTATGCCATCGCAATAACTAATATTTACCCTAAGTGGGAAGCTACCTCGCATTCTCCATGTTCTATCAGGATACTGTGTATTGTTTTGAGACATAACATCTCTGTGTATACTTATTTGTGCTTCTAGTAGTAACATTGTATTTATTCATATTACTATTTGTAACCTAATTTTATGTATTCCTAGACCCTTATTATTCTAGCGAATACTTATATTAATATTCCATTATTTGTGTTAGATCGCAAAGCTCATTTCCATATATGAGCCTCGATCATATTTATACTTATCTGATCTATGAATTGTACCCTAGCTATTAAGGAATAAACTTGTGAACACTTGATTGTGTATTTTGTGTCCAATGATTATTATTGTTGTGTAAAGTATAATACTGAAGTTCGTTATGTTCCAGTGAGAGAGTTGTGATTCTCGTTATTTCCTAAGGTGGAACATGGAATTACCATAAAGCACGTTGAATTATAACGTCGCATAACAACTACCTTCTGAGGGGGGGGGGGGGAGTGGAGGCTCACGGTTTCGGGGAAGGGCGTGGTCGGTGGAAGGCAGGTGTATCTCTCGTTATTCCTGTGATCCTGAAAATGAGGGAGGCGCGGCGTCATGGGCGGTGTGGCGATCGTCGTTGCAATGTTTCTACTTCCAGATTAACTCTCAATATACAGTATACAGGTATATACAGCATATATATATATATATATATATATATATATATATATATATATATATATTATATAGTATATATATATATATATATATATATATATATATATATATATATATATATATATATATATATATATATATACCAACTCTCTGCAATCTCTCTCTCTCCGCCGCAATGTTGCATCTCTCTCGCTATTCTATCGCTACTATAATAATCAGTGTTCCTCAGAGCTATCCCAGTGCATACCACCTCCTTTACGTAGGGCACGTGGTACCCGTCTTGCAACTCAATCCCACCCCTACTCTGTGCAACTCTCCAACCCAAGAGTGAAACGTTACTCTCAAACTTTCTTCTACTCAACAGCTGAGCTCTGGAACTCTCTCCCAGAATCAGTCTTTCCCTCTTCCTATGACTTAAATTGCTTCAAACTCCGTGTGTCCAGGCATTTTTGGCTCGAACGTCCCTTGATTTTGGCCCTGTCACTCTTTCAACTATGGGGGAGGCACTCGCTATAGGCAGTTATGCCTTTTGCCTCCCTCAATCACATAGAAAAAAAAAAAAAAAAAAAAAAAATACAGTACGTTCATCAAGATGAACGTAAAGCATTAATGTCTCTAAAGTCAGATAAATCCATTGTCATAATGAAACCAGACAAAGGAAATGGCATAGTACTTCTTGACAAAACAGATTATATTGAAAAAGTACATACATGAGGTGCTGAATGATCACTCTAAATTTTCAAAGGTCTCGGACGAGGCCTTCCCCTTACTTCTTTGAAATGAAGATCGCATACATAATTTCCTACGAAAGCTAAAATCTGAAAAATTAATTGATGATAACTTATACTCCCATCTTTATGTCTCAGGATCTCGACCAGGTGTTTTGTATGGTCTTCCAAAGATCCACAAACCTAATTGCCCTGTGCGTCCTATTTTGTCTGTCCTGTGTACTGTCAACTATAAGATAGCTAAATTCTTGGTGCCAATTTTAACACCCATTACTTCTAACATGTATACAGTTAAGGATTCCTTCTCATTTGCCAAAGAGATTTGTGACCATGTTTTTTTCTGACTGTACAATGGCTTCTTACGACATAAAGTCCCTCTTTACTAATATACCCCTCAATGAGACAGTGGATATCTGTTGTGATGAATTGTTTCGAGAAGACCCTATTATATATGGATTTAACAAACAACAATTTCATAGATTGCTTTCCTTAGCTGTTAAGGAATCAATATTCATTTTCAATGGAAATATCTTTAAACAGACCGATGGCCCTGCGATGGGTAATTCACTTGCTCCCATTTTAGCTAATGCATTTCTAACCTAACACGAAAGAAACTGGATAAACAATTGCCCCTCTGCTTTTAACCCCCTTTTGTATCAACGTTACGTGGACGACACGTTTGTTGTTTTTAAATGTTCAACTCATGTTCCCCTTTTTCTTGATTGCATAAACTCTAAACATCCTAACATGAAGTTCACTTGTGAAACTGAGGAAAATAATAAATTACCCTTTTTAAATGTGCTTGTTGAGAAAAAAAAAGACACTTTCATCACATCTGTTTATAGAAAACCCACCTTCACAGGGCTTACTACCAAATTCACTTCTAATATCCCCATTCAGTATAAAATAAATTTGATAGTCACATTAGTAACACGGGCATATCATATTTGTTCATCTTATTTTGCTCTGCATTTAGAATTGGAACACCTGAGAAACATTCTGAATCTTAACGGCTTCCCACTTGATTTCATTAACACTTATATCGGCAAACAGATCAATAAATTCGTCTTCACCCAAAGAAGATATGGCAGTTCCGAAATCTATTATTAATTTTACAATCCCTTTCATTGGAAACAAATAATTTGCCATAAGAAACAAAGTAACTAATCTATTTCGGGACTTCTATCCACAAGTATCATTAAGAGTTGTATTTAAGTCACAGAGTTACTTAAGTAATTGTTTCAAGTTCAAAGACCGAATTCCCGAATCTCTGCAATCCTCAGTGGTGTATCTTTTCAAATGTAGTGGGTGTAATTCCACTTATATTGGACAGTCAAAGCGCCATCTCACTGCTAGGATTTCGGAGGATCGGGGTAGGTCATTCAGAACTGGTTTCCCTCTATCAAAACCATAGACTACAGATGACCTAGAGAGGAAAGAAAGACTTCACAAATCTGAAAATAGCGATCCGCGTGTTCGAGAGATGGCAGCACGGTCGCAATGGACAATGGGAGACCCTCCCACAAAGACATTATATTGACTATCCTTGGTCCCCATTAATTTGTAATAATCCCTACCTTGTACTAATAACGCTATTAATAATCAATTGAACGTTATCCAGAGACTCTGCAGGCATGACATAGTTAAATAGACATGAGTAGAGGTTACTGTAAAGGCCAGTCATCGTGTAATTGTCGTCATTATGAGGAGGTACACAAGCAAAACTCCTCCAACACCCGACATTGTTGATGTAAGATTCGGGAGTTGCCAACGTCAATGGTGGGACAAAATATCCCTAGATGTCATAAGTATAAATGTCAAGTTTTAGTGCTACTTTACAAATTAACATCTACATAACATGTAACATAATAATATATATTTAAAATGAAATTTTAATGTTGTTGTGTTGCTTGAAGGTATACAGCTTGCATCATATATGAGTATGTTTTATAGTGTATATGTATACTTAATGTTTTCATCTTGCTTATATATATATCATTTATATTAAATAATTTACAAGTGTTTTTACCAACATTAAATAACTCTTAAATACGTTCCCTCTTTAATCTATTGCTCCCTCGTTTTGCGGATATTCCCTTAACTTTGGTAACACTGCAGCAAGCCTGCTGGCAGGCGCGCGCGGCGAACAGACTATCTATAATAAGGACAAGCCACTGAGGTGCTTTGGTTGTTGTACCGTACAACGGTGCTGTCACCAAATCCCTAGGACGCGCGGAAAAATAACCGTGTAACGTCACGCTTTCTCCTCTAGGTCATCTGTACTCTATGATCAAAACCTCATTCGGCCATAATAGAACACTCTGAAGCTTCAGGGCACCCAATACATCCTTCGGATTTCTCCATTCTTCACACAGCCGTAGACGACACCACACGCCTTTTATCTGGGTCTCTTTTATTTCAAAAACTACGCCCAACCCTGGGCACACACGAGACTTCCACCCCCTTACTTTGCTTCTAAGTATCTTATGGTATGTTTTCCAGTTTTATTATGTAGGTTCTCTTCCATTAGTTCTATTTTCTTATTAGATATTTCCACATTCTATAATAATTCCTTAACCACACTCTACTTTAGTTCAATGTCTGCCTATATAGTCCCCCCCCCCCCCCCTTCGTACTAGTTCAATGTGTTTTACAATATAATTAAAACTTAATTTGTAACACTTTTATATATTTTAATGCATAGTGATTTTGTCTGATTCTCTGAATTATTGAATTAGTTTCTTAATTTTCAATTTCCATCTGTAATAATGTTACTCTAGTGGCTTTCTTATATAGTTTCACTGCCTTTCATGCTAATTTAATGTATTTCATACATAACATGCATTTTCCGATTTTTCAAAAATCTTCGGTATTTACAAATTATATTTCCGCGACTCCATTCTACTTTAATGCGAACCCGTTTCTACACTGTTGTTGTTTTCAGTATTGTCTCCCCTCGTGTTGCCAACCTACTTAATTTTAGTATATAATTTAAATATAATCATAATTCTCCTACACGTTTTAAATATTAACCATTAGTAATATGCAAATATTTATGTAGGCCCTTTTTGTCTTACTTAAGGCTGAAGATGGCTTGTGTGTAAGCCGAAACGTCCCACAATAAAGCTGTTCATCCCAGCGCTGGTTTTTCTATCATTTATATATATATTTATATATATTTATATATATATAAATATAATTTACATACTATATATATATTTATTTGTATATATATATATATATATATATATATATATATATATATATATATATGTTTCTAATCTCTCAGTGGGGCTCAAATCGCCGACCGTCAGGACGATAGCCCCACTGAGAGATTAGAAACATTTAGTGGCTCACGTGTTTTTGTGATATATACTCAATATATATATATATGAATATCTATATATATATATATATCTATATCTACCTATTGCCCGACGCCGTGATCCCCGAAGGGGTGGCCACGAACGAACCGTCACCATGCACCTTTGTCCCCAGTCAGTCGACGCCCCTCCTCCCAACCAGCACTGCCTTCATCCATATACTTCCTCACTCCATCCTTCCACCTCTCCTACGGTCTACCTCTCCCTCTATGTCCTTCCACCTCGCTCTGATCGTACACCCTCAAAGTCATTCTCTCGCTTTCCATACGTTCCATATATTTGTTCCTTTTCACACTTTCCAGCACATCTACCTCCACAACACACCTCCTTCATACTTTCTTATTTGTCTGTCTATCCCTCCATGTAACTCCGCACGCACTTCTTAAGTAACTCATTTCCACCGCGCTCACTCTTAGTCTGAGTCTCTCAACCAACGTCCATGCTTCGCTTCCGTAAGTCAGTGTTGGGTTTACCACACTGTCATGCAAGGACTTCTTCAGTTCCATACTGACCACCCTAATTCTTGTTACTGCTTTCAGCGTTCCTACAACCCTCTTCCCCCGTTGTACCTTCTCCTGCACTTCTTCATCCATATTCCCATCTTTACTCAACACACTGCCCAGATACTTAAAAGAGTTGCAGTATAGGCAGCTTCCACTCATTTCCCTCCCTTTTCAGCGATACACCAACATCCACTGCTCTTCCTAGTATATCTTTCATGACTCCATCCATATATACTGTAAACAACCACGGGGACATCACACACCCCTGTTTCAACACAACATTCAGGTCAAAGAACTTGCTCTGCTCATTCTCCATACGTACTGCCGCCTTTGTACCCTCATACATGCTCTTCACTGCTTTCAGCAACTTGCCATCTACTCGGTATATTCTAAGTACTTTCCACATACCTTCTCTATCCACTCTGTCATAGGCCTTCTCCAAGTCCATAAAGGCAATATGCACCTTTTGTTGCTTCTCCAGATATTTCTCCACAACACAGTTTAGGGTAAAAATCTGATCTACACATCCTCTTCCCTTCCTAAGACCTCCCTGCTCGTAGCCTATCCATTTCTCCGTTCTCACTCTCACTCTCTCAATCACTATCCTACTGTACACTTTCCCTACTATGCTTAGAAGACATATTCCTTGGTGGTTAGCACACACTCTTCTTTCCCCTTTGCCCTTATATAGGGGCACTATTATGCCATTCTTCCAGTCATCGGGTGCATTCCCTTCTCCCATGCTAGTTTGCACATTTTCCATACCCATTCGATCACTATCTCACCACCATAGCTCAACATTTCCCCACACACTCCATCTGTTCCTGGTGCTTTCCCCAACTTCACTCTTTTCATGGCTTCCCACACTTCTGACCTCCTGATCCCCACCTCTTCCTCCACTACTTCTCATCTTCTCCCTCCCATACCATATCCAACTATGTTTGCTGGCTCTTCATTCCTTACATTTAGCAACTCGTTGAAGTACTCCCTCCATCTTTCGACTCTCTCTTGCTTCTCGACTAGCATTCTCCCATTCTTATCTTTCACACCCTTACTGTTTCCCTTGCTACCTTCCCTAACTTTTTTGACTTCTTTTCAGAACAGTTTCTTACACTCCCTCCATTTTACACTCAGATTCCTTCCAAATTCCTCATCAACTATTTTCTTACTTTCCTTCACTACTCTCTTCACCACTCTCTTTCTCTCCATGTACCTCGCTCGTTTCTGCTTCTCCAAATCTTCAGTCCCTCTACTGCCCAACCACTCTCTATACGCTTTCTTCTCGTCTTCCACAGCTATTTTTACCTCCTCTGTCCACCATGCTGTACCTTTCACTCCCCTCCCTCTTCTCCTCACTCCACACACCTCCTCACATGCTGCACAGATCTCTTCTTTAAACACCTTGCTCATCTCCTCCACTTCCTCTATATCTTCCATATATATATATATACCGGTATATATATATATATATATATATATATTTTTTTTTTTCTTAGAAAAAGCCTTGTCATATATAGATGGTGTGCTGAAAAAATTCCTGATTCGAATTATACTGATTTGTGTATTAACGGTATCTGACCCACTATGGTCTTTTATGATTGCTGCATGTAGGATTATGATTTAAGCCTTTTGATTCAATGGTGAGGTTGTTGGTAATGACAAAGTTTGCAGGTATTTATTTTTTCCCTGATTTAATAAACATAATCACTTGGACATAGCCGTTTACAATGTTATCAAAGTAATCAATAGACAATAGCTGTAGGGGTCCAAGAGTTAATTAAGTTGTCTGCCGCATATATTATGGCAGCATAATGGTGTAAGAAATATAGTTCAGATGATAAGATATGTGAAGATATGATCAGATAATCTTATGAGTTATAAGCTACACAATTTTCCTATGTCCAGCCCTCTACAAAATCTTGGCCACAGTGACACAATCCGTCGTCTGCCACATTAGTCCAACTGAGTACAAAGATTTTTATGGAAACCAGAATGTCTTAACTATTTGCGTGGTCGGTTTTTCCTTGGGAAGCATCCTCACCCGGTTAGTGACGTTCAAGTATTGTTTAATGGAGTGGAAGATGCAACTCAGCCGCCTAACTTGTGAGACATGGTTGCTGGAGTATAAGACCTGGCAGGGATGGTGTGACTGGTAGGGAAGTGGGTTTCTTTATACCGTATTACCTTATTTGTAAAGCCAAAGAGGCTTATTGCTCCTGAAATCTTCTCTCTGGGAATATTGTTGGTTTGGATTAGGGAACAGAAATGTCTCGAAGAAAAGGAGGGTCTTAAAACTAGTGGTGAGGAGATCGAAGAGCTGTAATAACCCTATTAATTTTCAATTCTTATATCTTTATTCAAATTAATACAGTAATGTACTGTACATTGTAATACAACACAGAGACACACAAATCACACACATTGATATGCTAAACGCACGACTACACTTTACATCTATTTTCCTTGCTTAATTTTATGAGGTTTTCACACCATGTTTCACCCACACCATACACTTCATCCAAAAGTATCCACAGTGTTGCAAATGTTGCACTTTACCCACTGTCTGCACATAATTTGTTGCATTTCACCTGCTGCACATCATCTGTTGTGCCTTACCTGCTGTACATCCTCTGCTACACTTCATCTGTTGCACATCAGCTTTTGCAATTAATCTGTTATGCTTCAAATGCCGCACTGCACCGTGTTTCTCCCACTACCAGAGCTTATCTCACCGCTTGGGCTTCACCCTCTGTGCTTCACTGCTGAGCTTTATCTGCATTAGCTCACGCAAAATAATTTACCTGCTGTTCATCCCATTCATTTCACCTGACATGTCTAATTTTGTCACACTTCACCCGTTTCACTTAACACAATCCACTTTTTATTTTGTTCTTCCTTTCTGGGGCATTGAAGGGTGCACCTCAAGCGATGCAGTCGCCTCTCCGGTCCCACTCTATAGCAACCCACATTGTTTGCAAATAAGAACATAGGAATTGGGATGGTCCAGCTTGCTGAGGGTTGATGACGGAGAGAGTGGTCACTGAGTGTAGTGCTTGATCTATCTTCTCGGGTGTGCCCATATTCCTAGCTCAGAGTAAATATCGAGACGGGAATGACACTGAGAAGAAATTAGTCGTCCATAGTTTTAGTCAGGAAAATGTGTTCATCTAGCTCTTCATATTTTGTTATTTATATTATACAGGGAACATGCAAAGGCGCTCTCTTACTTTATGGAATGAGGTATCTGTAATTTGAAGGCGATACTGTCGATCATCATTAACCCCTTCTGTACCGGCGATGTATTTTGTAATTTACTCTAGCTATATTTAGACAATTGTGCGGAGTTTAAGAAGGATCTGTGGTAGTAAAAGGGGTTCAGAAAGATAGTTTCAAGCTTGTGAATTGCTGGAGGCCCTTTTTTAGCTGAAAAAGAGTCTTGTAATAGTAGCCACAATAAAGTTAATAAAACGGCACTGGTACTGAATGGGTTAATTAAGCACTTGATAGAACACCTTATTAGTTACCTGTTAATATTCAATGGGCATCGAGGAAAAGGAAAAGTAACCCATTCCTATTATTTAAGTCTTTCAACATATAATATGCTATACTTTCTCCCCTCCTATGGTTTTAGTCCACCATTTACCCAATACCACTATCTCACAGTTTTCTTTCCCGACTAATTCAATCTTCACTATATCTTCCTTGTAATTGGTATATGTTTAAGAAAATATCTTCTGATATCCTCCATTCAGCTGTACAAAATATCCCAGCATTACCCTGATCTCTTTATCGTCTCTCAGTTTTAATACTCCCCATCTCTTAAAAAAACGTCTTAGTTTTCATGCCATGAAGCGACATAGAATTCAACTGTCTTTCAAAGAACAAATAAGCAAACATCAGTGCGGACACACATACACACATACTTATGGCATTAAACATAAATTACATCTTTTATCATAACTTAAATACTCCGTGGAACTCTGTGGAACACCACCTCTCCTCTGCCAACCCTGATATTCTCTTTTTCACCGAAACTCAGGTGTCTGGGACTACTGACAGCAAACCCTTCTCTGTATCCTCCAACTATCTCTATCCTCAGTTTCAAGCCAAATGTGGATGTTGCGTATATGTGCGCAACAATCTCGCTTTCTGTCGTGTGTTCAACTATGATTCTTCTGAATTATCAACTCTCTGGCTAAAGTTTTGTTGTCACTCTCAAACTAATATTTCTGCGCTGTTTATCTCTCCCCTAATTCTACTGACTATCCAACATTCTTTGACTATCTAACTTCTAAAGTGGTACACATTCTATTCATCTCCCCTTTTGCAGAAATCTCCATCCTAGGAGAATTCAACGTTCACCACCGCCAATGGCTTTCCTCTCTTTCCACTGACCAACTTGGTGAACAAGCCTACATCTTTTCTATCCTAAATGACCTTGAGCAGTTAGTCCAGCAACCCTCCTGTATCCCGGATAGCTTCGTAGATCGGCCCAACATTCTTTACTTATTTCTAACTTCTAACCCTTCTTCTTAAGGGCCCTTCACACATAGCCAACCGGAGCCCGAACGCTACCCGAACAGCGTTCTAGCAGCGTTCGCATAGAGGATCGGGTATATTCTGTCAATGTGCTCCCTCATTCTGGTTTGGTCGGTTTTGGTTCGGGGGAGGGGTCAACATTTTACTGCACTAAAATTTTCCAGAATGGTGCCCGAATGTTTAGTGGTCGGTCCGTGATCGAGCTCGGTTCTGATACGTCGGGCAGCATTCTGTCTCATTTGGGCATATTAAAACAATAATTCTAAAACAGTTATCCATCAAATACTACAATTTCGTAGTTTTCTTCTATAAACATCGTAACTTCGGTGACCCTTTAGAAAACAAAGAGGCTAGTTATTTGTGTACGTATCTCATAATTTCTTCTGTCATATGCTTTCTCTCTCTATTACTTTTATGTATATCAACTGTATTCATTTCTCTCTCCCTTATTTATCAGCACTTACATTTGATATTTAGTCTCTGTGGAATCTGTGAATTATTTCTGATTTTGACACCTTATCTTTTCAGAGAGTATAAGCTTATTTCACAATTCGCACACTTTTTACGCTCACGTAGACCTAACAACCTTTCGATCTATCTATCTATCTCATATCTAATTATCTCCCTTATTAATGGACACAATTATGTGTTGTTTGATGTCATTTTAATCATTGTTAAGTTTGTAATGCTGTGAAAATGAAAAATATATAATGTCCTACCATTGTATTAATAATTATTATGACAAAATAATATAATATAAATTTCCCCCATCTTTTGTTGTTTTATCGTTTCAGAAAGTTAAGTCTGTTTCATAACAAGCCTATTATCGCATGTTATCGATCGCTTTCACTTCTCACTGTTTAAAGATGGGGACATTTTTGTTTAACATTTTTTAATTGACTTGTGTCATTTTGCTCATTATGTGTTAGTGGTATAACTATTTTATTTAGCCCATCAAATCAGAAATCTTTCACAGATTCCATAGAGACCAAATAACAAATATAAAAGCTGATACATAAGAGATATAGCTAGACACAGATGGAAATAAATACAGTAGATAGAAATATAAGTAATAGAGAGAGAGAAAGCAGATGACAGGGAATAACATAATACGAAATGTACACAAAGAACACTAGCGGACTCTGTTTTGTAAAGAGTCAGCGAGCTTACGATGTATTCGGTCTGTTTTCTAAAGGGTCTTTGCAATTTTGATGTTTTCATATGGTTAAATATGGCTTAAACATCAAACAACAAATATTATGTCCATTAATAAAGGAGTTAATTAGATACAGGAAATATTTACTTCTGGCACAAACCACATATTTTCCTTGTATTTTTATTTATTTATCTTTTATTTTTTTTTGTTTTTTGTTTTTTGTGGTGGCTGGGCTGCATTTGGTTGCATTCGACCAGGGTTCGTCCACCAATCGAACAGTGTTCTTTGTATTCGTGCAGCATTTGTCCAGCATTCGCGCAGCCAAAAAAGCGTTACATTTTTTAAATGTGAAAACATCGGGCAATGTTTGTCCAGGCATCGTGTAGGTCGGTCTGCATTCATGCAGCGATGGTGTATGCTGTGGCCCGTTCGTTTTGCATTCGTTTTGCATTCTTTCTGGTCACAGTTCGGCCACCTTTTTCGGCCAAATGAGGCCGATACGGAAACAGGTTGCATTCGGGCTCCGGTTTGGCTATGTGTGAAGGGCCCTTTATACTATAAATCTTTTCTCTCCTTCGGGGTCCTCCGACCATAAACTTATTTCTGTCACCTGTCTTATCTCTCCCGTACGGCCACCCGATCCTCCCAGCCGGCGGTGTTTGTGGCATTTTGGCGCCGCCGACTTGGGAGGCCCTCCGGCAGTACTTCTTTGATTTCCAATGGAATGACTTTTGCTTCTGTGGCGGGGACCCTCGGAGAGTGCTGAACGCATTACCGAGGTAATCCTCTAGGGCATGGAAGCATACATTCTATTTTCTTTCTCTCAGTCTATTGCTAACAAATCTTGGTTTACTCACGCTTGTTCTACTGCTGTCCGCAATAAGGAGGAAGCATTCAAACGGTACCATCGCCTTCAAACTCAAGAATCTCGTACTTCCTATGTTTCTACCCGGAATCAAGCCAAATCTGTTCTTCGACTCGGTAAACAATCTTTCATCAATAATAAATGCACTTAACTATGAGTGAAGGAACAGCGAGAGAAGGTGCATGTTTGTTTGTAAGTAACAAATGGAAGGAATGTGTAAGAGAGTATGGGTCTGTGGGTTCAAGGATTGTGTGGGTGAGAATGAAAGTAGGAATACAAACGTGGGTGATTGTGTGTGTGTATGCCCCGACAGAGGATACACTTGAAAGAAAGAAAGAGGAGTTCTGGATGAATGTGGAGGCGTGCCTGGAGAAGTTTGACAAGAACAAAAGAATATTTCTGATTGGGGATATGAATGGTAAGGTGGGTGATTGGAAAGTTGAGGGAGTGGTGGGAGGGTGGGGGGTACCATCAGAGGTGAATGGGAATGGTAGTGCACTTGTGGACATGTGTGTGCGGAGGAGGCTGTGGATAGCCAACACCTTCCGGCACAGAATTGATCCACAGGTACACATGGAAACGGATGTTGACGATGAAGGATAAGAAAGTGGTGGAACGAAAGTCATTGATTGATTATGTATGTGTGGATGAACGACTGAAGAAATCTGTGATGGATGCTAGGGTGTATAGGGGTATTGGAGGGGGTCTGTCTGATCATAATGTAGTAGTAGCTAAGGTTAGGATACAAAAGAAGTGAGTGAGAAGAGCTGGAAGGAGGCGAGAGGAAGGTGGAATGGTGAGGAGGGTGGAGAGGTTACAGGAGGAGATAATCAGGAAAGAGTACAGGAGAGCAGTAGAAAGACGACTAGGTGGGCTCGACCTGGAAGTTATGGAGGAAGTGGAGGAGATGAGCAAGGTGTTTAATGAAGAGATCTGTGCAGCATGTGAGGAGGTGTGTGGAGTGAGGAGAAGAGGGAGGGGAGTGAAAGGTACAGCATGGTGGACAGAAGAGGTAAAAATAGCTGTGGAAGAAAAGAAGAAAGCATATAGAGAGTGGTTGGGTAGTAGAGGGAATGAAGATTCCAAGAGACAGAAACGAGCGAGGTACGTGGAGAGAAAGAGGGTGGTGAAGAGAGTAGTGAAGGAAAGTAAGAGAAGAGTAGATGAGGAATTTGGAAGGAATCTGAGTGTAAAATGGAGGGAGAGTAAGAAACTGTTCTGGAAAGAAGTCAAGAAAGTTAGGGAAGGTAGCAAGGGAAACAGTAAGGGTGTGAAAGATAAGAATGGGAGAATGCTAGCCGAGAAGCAAGAGTGAGTCGAAAGATGGAGGGAGTACTTCAATGAGTTGCTAAATGTAAGGAATGAAGAGCCAGCAAACATAGTTGGACATGGTATGGGAGGGAGAAGAAGAGAAGTAGTGGAGGAGGAGGTGGAGATCAGGAGGTCAGAAGTGTGGGAAGCCATGAAAAGAGTGAAGTTGGGGAAAGCACCAGGAACAGATGGAGTGTGTGGGGAAATGTTGAGGTATGGTGGTGAGATAGTGATCGAATGGGTATGGAAAATGTGCAAAGTAGCATGGGAGAAGGGGAGTGCAACCGATGACTGGAAGACTGGCATAATAGTCCCCCTATATAAGGGCAAAGGGGAAAGAGGAGTGTGTGGTAACCACTGAGGAATATGTCTTCTAAGTGTAGTAGGGAAGGTATACAGTAGGGTAGTGATTGAGAGAGTGAGAGTGAGAACGGAGAAATGGATAGGCGACGAGCAGGGAGGTTTTTAGGAAGGGAAGAGGATGTGTAGATCAGATTTTTACCCTGAATTGTGTTGTGGAAAAATTTCTGGAGAAGAAACAAAAGTTGTATGTTGCCTTTATGGACTTGGAGAAGGCCTATGACAGAGTGGATAGAGAAGGTTTGTGGAAAGTACTTTGAAAGTACTTTGAACAGGGACGTTCTTGCCTTACTAATTTGCTTAGTTTTTTCTCAGAGGTATATGAAGCAGTAGATAATGACAAGTCATATGATATAATATATTTAGATTTCAGTAAAGCTTTCGACAGAGTCCCCCATGAGAGATTGATAAGAAAGGTTGAGGCACATGGAATAGGTGGGGCGTTGTTGGGATGGATTAGGTCATGGCTAATTGGTAGGAAGCAGAGAGTCAGCATAAATGGTACGAAGTCAGAATGGGGAGCAGTCAAAAGTGGTGTCCCCCAGGGATCTGTATTAGGTCCTCTGTTGTTTGTTATATACATAAATGACCTTGATTTAGGTATAACTGGTAGGATAAGTAAATTTGCAGACGATACCAAAATGGGGAGAACAATTGATTCAGATAGAGATATAGAGTGCCTCCAAAGGGATCTAGATACCTTACACGAATGGTCAGTAAATTGGCAGATGAAGTATAACATTGACAAATGCAAGGTATTAAAGATAGGGAAGATGCATACAAATGTTAAATATAAACTAGCTAATGTGGAATTAGAAAACTCGAATTGTGAGAAAGATCTAGGTGTGTTTGTTAGCAATGATTTGAAGCCTAGACAACAGTGTATAAGCGTTCGAAACAAGGCAAACAGGATTCTCGGGTTCATCTCAAGGAGTGTGAGTAACAGAACTGCTGATGTTATCTTAAAAACTTTACTTGTCATTAGTGAGACCCCATATGGATTATGCTGTTCAATTTTGGTGTCCTTATTACAGAATGGACATAGATTCATTGGAGAGAGTACAACGTAGAATGACAAAAATTATCCATAATATTAGAAATCTTCCGTATAAAGAAAGGTTGAAGATATTAGGCTTACATTCGTTAGAGAGACGCAGAGTTAGAGGGGATATGATAGAGGTGTTCAAGTGGGTTAGTGGGATTAACAAAGGGGACATGACAAATGTACTAAAGCTCAGTGATAGCGAAAGAACTTGTACCAATGGTTTCAAATTAGATAAATTTCGTTTCAGAAAAGATATAGGCAAATATTGGTTTGGTAACAGAGTTGTAGATGGGTGGAATGGACTACCAAGTGCTATAGTGGGATTACAAACGATAGGGAGCTTTAAGATAAAATTGGATAAGCATATGGACGAGAAGGGTTGGGTGTGAAGGGGGATCAGCAGGGTTGGGCCAATCAGCGCTCTGCAGAACCCCGTAATCCTGCGTTAATCTCTAACCGTTTTGGTAAGATGATCCTCAGGGTATTAGAGTGTTGAGCCTATAATTGGGCTTTGTAATTGGGGTTGTGTGGGACAGGGATCTGCCTTGCTTAGGCCAATCGGCTTTCTGCAGACTCCCATTTTCTTATGTTCTTATGTTCTTATGAATATACGGAGTAGATGGCAAGTTGCTGAAAGCAGTGAAGAGTATGTATGAGGGTGCAAAGGCGGCAGTACGTGTAGAGAGTGAGCAGAGCGAGTTCTTTGACCTGAAGGTTGGTTTGAAACAGGGGTGTGTGATGTCCCCGTGGTTGTTTACTGTATATATGGATGGAGTCATGAAAGAAATACTATAAAGAGCAGTGGATGTTGGTGTATCGCTGAAAAGGGAGGGACATGAGTGGAAGCTGCCTATACTGCTGTTTGCGGATGATACAGTTCTGATGAGTGATAATGAATGGGAGCTGCAGAGCTTGGTAAATGAGTTTCGAACAGTGTGCAAAAACGGAATTTGAAGGTAAATGCGGGGAAGAGCAAGGTTATGGTATTCGAAAGGGGTGAAGTCACAGAGTGTGAGGTGAAGTTGAATGGTCAGGCTATGGAGATCGTCAGCTCTTTTAACACTGAACGAGTGGCTAGGTCGGTAAATTCTACTACCTGCCAAGCGGGTGGTTTTACCCTAAACGAGCTTATTTCCGTGCTCTTTTTCATGCATAAAGAAGAGCCAGAGCGTAATTCAATTATGTATCCCTGAAAGGGCGTTAATTGAGCTTTCCAATGACACCTGAACCATCCTTCTACGATCACTGGTTGTCTTGCAACGATCGTGCAACTGAAGGGCAAAATCGCTAAAATACGGCCATTTCGTTACATAATTATGTGTGTAGCAAGGGATGTGTGTGTAGTATATGTCAGTAGGCCCACGGCAACCGTGGCGAGCGGTCATGAGGCAACCTATGCTCCTCCCGTCGCTCGTCTCTCTCCCACAGCCAATATTGCACCAAAATTGCACACAGACTTAAGTCGGGCCCCGCCACATAGTCCTTTCTTCTCCATACAGACTTAAGTCGGGCCCCGCTAAAGCAGGGTTAAGTATCTGGGCAGTGTGTTGAGTAAAGATGGGACTGTGAATGAGGAGGTGCGGGAGAGGGTGCCACAGGGGAAGAGGGTTGTAGGAACGTTGAAAGCAGTAACAAGAAATAGGGTGGTCAGTATGGAAATGAAGAAGTCCTTGCATGACAGTGTGGTAATCCCGACACTAACTTACGGAAGCGAAGCATGGACGTTCGGGAAGAGACTTAGACCAAGAGTGAGAGCAGTGGAAATGAGTTACTTGAGAAGTGCATGCGGAGTTACATGGAGGGATAGACAGACGAATGCGGAAGTAAGAAGGAGGTGTGGTGTGGAGGTAGATGTGCTGGAAAGTGTGAAAAGGAACAACTTGAGATGGTTCGGCCATATGGAACGTATGGGAAGCGAGAGATTGACTAAGAGGGTGTACGAGAGCGAGGTGGAAGGACAGAGAGGGAGAGGTGCACTGAAGGAGAGGTGGAAGGATGGAGTGAGGAAGTATATGAATGAAGGCGGTGCTGGTTGGGAGGAGGGGCGTCGACTGACTGGGGACAGAGGTGCATGGGGGCGGTTCGTTCGTGGCAACCCCTTCGGGGATTGTGGCGTCAGGCAATAGATAGATAGATAGAACTATCCAACTCTAGCTCTTCTCAAGCTTTATGGCATCTAGCCAAAAACCTCTCTAATTTTTCTTCCTCGCCTTTCCCTCCCCTTTTCTACTCTGACGGCACTACCGTCACTTCTTCCTTTGACAAAGCTGAACTCTTCACCCAAACTCGATCATACTTCACAAAATCTTGCAATTTATGGTGTAAATAAATATGGAAAACATGCATGCTACTTACATACCTGTATACATGTTAGCATATACACTTAAACGAGGTGTGGCGGAGTGACCCTAGCACTGAACTGGCAATCTTAATGAATTCGGTTCGATTCCCGGTATGTGTGGGGAAGATACCATTGGTCAGCTATTTGTACAAAGCTTTGTTGCAGTACTTCACTAAAAATCCATTTACATATTATTAGTAATAAGTATTAGCACATAATCCCCCAAATAGACTAAATATAGCTTATTAGTGTGTTTATCGGCCAAAGGTACACATATGGCATCACATTTCTCCATTATCAAGCATTTTACCATTTAGACTCTATTGCTTCTATTATGCACTTTACATACATACATACATACATACATATATACATACTGTACATACAAACACACTGGCAGACACACGCATATCTACCTTCGCCTCCAGTGAACCAACCAATTGTAGCTTTACTTTACAAATGATCACTGTGGTCCGAGGCAGACGTATTGTTTTGTAGTTACGGAGACACAAAAACCCAGGTGTGGAGTGTGGTGGCCGGTTAGTTCAAAGGTTAGGGAGGCACTAATACTCAGGTTGAACCCAGCCGCACATACCACCTCCTCACACATCTTCACTAACCCTTGTCTGTGGCATAGAGCTTCCTAGTTGTTGTTCTTGTTTACCTGTTTATGTGTCTACGTTACCTGGAATTGAAGATGTAACTAAAGAATCTTCCACATTTGACTGTCTGTATTGAAACAAAGTTATTCAGTAGTCTTTGCTGACTTGAATTAAACAAAATATATAAACAACATTTTACTATTTGTAGTTTCCAGTTGTTTCCAGTCTTCCATGGACTGTTGATTGTTACGTCGGGTATGAGATTGTCAAAGTAAAATATGTCGCCCAAATCTTGACTCAACATATCATTAGGTTCGTAATGGAACCTTTGAATATTACATTACCTACATGATTATATGGGGTCGATTTTGAAACATTTGCTTTCTTTTATACCCCTACCTGCCGACTACCAATCAGACGTGCGAGGTATTACGTGTTTTGTATTGTACGTTCCCCAGCTCTCGTACTTATAACATAACTAATATATGTAATCATTGGTTTTTTTCCTTGTCCCCAAGCTGGTATAAGCACTGGTTAGGAGAACGAGGATAGCAAGAGAGGAGAGGAGGGTTATAATTTGGTCTGGGTGGTCCGTTTGTTGTGTATATTAAGGGGGGCACCGGCTTTTTTTTTCTCTTTTTCTCCTTCTCTCTTTTTCTCTGGCTTGTATCCATTCGGCCCCATTAAGCCAACTGTTTTAAGACGTTTATCCCCATACAGGTGTCAATTTCTTCCTGGCGAGTGATAGCGAGCCAGCATTGTATGGTGAAATTTTTCTATCGGAAAATATACAAATTTAGCCTGCTGTCAAAACAAATATATATATATATATGCTGGCTCACTACCACTCGCCTGGATGGGAGTAAACATCTTAACAAAGTAGGATGAATGGGGCCGAATGGATACAAGCCAAAGAGAGAGGGAGAGAAAGAGAAACAAAAAAGTGAGGTGGGCTCCCTTAAAAAGAGAGTTGTGGCGTAGACGGGTGTTAAAGGAGGATGGGCGTATTTATTTGCTAATTTATCTAGCTTTTTATTATTTGTTTAGTTTCTTCCCTAGACCTCCATCAAGCTTTAAAACAAAACAAAAAACAAAAACAAAAACAAGACTCTCCTTCAAGATAAATTTGTACATTTTCGACAGAAAAATGCCCTCTTAAATTACAGGCTCGCTATCGCTCGCCAGGAAAAAATCGACACCTACATGACAAGATAAGTCTTAATATTGACAAAGAATGGGACGAACGGTCTTAAAATCGCCAAACTAATGGGCCGAACGTTTTAAAATCTGAAAACTAATGGGGCTAAACATGAGGAAAAAGAGGGACCAGAAAAACGACCCATCTCCCCTTAAGGCATCTTGCTACGTGTACACCATTCCGCTATCAACACGATAAAAGCTAGAGTTCATTACGTTTTGTAGCTACCAGGTGCTGTAATACTTGGAAGCAAGGTGGTCAGGTAGCGAGATGGCTAGTATCCGCCACTTCGACTCTCAGTTACTTTAACCCCTTTTGTACCGGTGATGTACTTTTCAGTATATTCTGACAACTAGAATTCGAGTTTGTTCAGCTTAGGAAGGACGTCTACCCATTAAAAGGCTACATACTATCTCACTTAATCCTTTTAGCTGCCATACATACTTCCTAATTTCATAAAATCGTCTAAATGTAGCTGAAATAAAATTTATAAGACGTCGCCGGTAAAGAAGGGGTTAATCCAATCACTAGATGCGATCAGAATAATTAGATTAGCCTAAAGCGCTGGAAACTCATTTGAAAAGTAGCATAACACACTAGATTCAATTGAACACTAGAAGGCTTATAATACAAATAAGACGATATAAAACAGTTTGAGAAATATAGAAACTGGAGTCTAAATGCCAGCTTGGCGGTTATCTATCTTATCACGGTAATATTGTTTGTTGGTCAAGTTCAGTCATATTTAGTACGGTAGTTCTTCTAAAGCTTCATGGACATCTGTCTTCTCTCCTTATTCATAATGCCTTTAACTCTTTTGGAAGTAATATGATTAACTAAAAAGACAACATTACAGTCGCAAGTTGCATCCAAACACTCGTACATGTTCTTCACTCGATGGTGTGTCATTAAAGGGACATTTATTAAAAATATTATTTAGGTGATAACTCATGAATATCAAACCGAGTAGGTATTATTTTATAAACTTAATATAATTATATTCAATATATATTTGTTAATTGTTAATCACGGTTTCAATGGCTAACCAAATCATATGAAGGTTATATAATGCGCGTGTGCGTCGAGTTTTGTTTTTTCCAATAATAATTATCCGGTGATGAGACCTCAAATACATCCCCTACTATTATCGGGTGATGAGACCTCAAATACATCACCACCTACTATTATCCGATGATGAGGCCTCAAATACATCACCACCTACTATTATCCGGTGATGAGACCTCAAATACATCACCACCTACTATTATCCGGTGATGAGACCTCAATACATCACCACCTACTATTATCCGGTGATGAGACCTCAAATACATCACCACCTACTATTATCCGGTGATGAGACCTCAAATACATCACCACCTACTATTATCCGGTGATGAGACCTCAAATACATCACCACCTACTATTATCCGGTGATGAGACCTCAAATACATCACCACCTACTATTATCCGGTGATGAGACCTCAAATACATCACCACCTACTATTATCCGGTGATGAGACCTCAAATACATCACCACCTACTATTATCCGGTGATGAGACCTCAAATACATCACCACCTACTATTATCCGGTGATGAGACCTCAAATACATCACCACCTACTATTATCGGGTGATGAGACCTCAAATACATCACCACCTACTATTATCGGGTGATGAGACCTCAAATACATCACCACCTACTATTATCCGGTGATGAGACCTCAAATACATCTCCACCTACTATTATCTGGTGATGAAACCTCAAATACATCACCACCTACTATTATCCGGTGATGAGACCTCAAATACATCACCACCTACTATTATCCGGTGATGAGACCTCAAATACATCACCACCTACTATTATCCGGTGATGAGACCTCAAATACATCACCACCTACTATTATCCGGTGATGAGACCTCAAATACATCACCACCTACTATTATCGGGTGATGAGACCTCAAATACATCACCACCTACTATTATCCGGTGATGAGACCTCAAATACATCACCACCTACTATTATCCGGTGAGGAGACCTCAAATACATCACCACCTACAATTATCCGGTGATGATACCTCAAATACATCACCACCTACTATTATCCGGTGATGAGACCTCAAATACATCACCACCTACTATTATCCGGTGATGAGACCTCAAATACATCACCACCTACTATTATCGGGTGATGAGACCTCAAATACATCACCACCTACTATTATCCGGTGATGAGACCTCAAATACATCACCACCTACTATTATCCAGTGATGAGACCTCAAATACATCACCACCTACTATTATCCGGTGATGAGACCTCAAATACATCACCACCTACTATTATCGGGTGATGAGACCTCAAATACATCACCACCTACTATTATCCGGTGATGAGACCTCAAATACATCACCACCTACTATTATCCGGTGATGAGACCTCAAATACATCACCACCTACTATTATCCGGTGATGAGACCTCAAATACATCACCACCTACTATTATCCGGTGATGAGACCTCAAATACATCACCACCTACTATTATCCGGTGATGAGACCTCAAATACATCACCACCTACTATTATCCGGTGATGAGACCTCAAATACATCACCACCTACTATTATCGGGTGATGAGACCTCAAATACATCACCACCTACTATTATCGGTGATGAGACCTCAAATACATCACCACCTACTATTATCGTGTGATGAGACCTCAAATACATCACCACCTACTATTATCCGGTGATGAGACCTCAAATACATCACCACCTACTATTATCCGGTGATGAGACCTCAAATACATCACCACCTACTATTATCGGGTGATGAGACCTCAAATACATCACCACCTACTATTATCGGGTGATGAGACCTCAAATACATCACCACCTACTATTATCCGGTGATGAGACCTCAAATACATCACCACCTACTATTATCCGGTGATGAGACCTCAAATACATCACCACCTACTATTTAAAAACTTTCGGGTGGAATTAAAGTATAATTTGAATTAAACAAAAACCTGGACAGTTTTCCTTGTAACAGTGTTGTGTGAGTGAGTCAATAATGTCAAAAATTCAGATTTGATTCACTCACACAAAATCTATCATAACCTAAACTTAAACCAATTTGACATATTCACGGTTTAGCTCAACTTTAGACTAATTTATCTTTACTCATATATCCTACAATAACTAAACATAGCAAAACATAATCAGACCTTCACTTATCTAAACTTGACCCTAAACGTGTTTTCACTTAGTTAACCGTAACCTATGTTGTCCCATCCCAAACTTAAGTAACTTGACAGACAGAAAAATGTGGGTAAAGCAATAATAATTATAGTGTGTACTTGTTGACAACCGGAAGTCCCTCTTGTTCACACAACAGTTGTTGTACTTTATGTTTTGAAAGTGGTTAGTTTACGCTATAATTATCAAGGTTAGGTTTATTGTTGGTGGACAATACAACGTTAAGCAATGTTATGTTATGGTAGTCAACAAGGTTATTTTAGGTTGCAGTGTTATCGGAAGGTTATATTAGGTTTCTAGTTTTTTAGGATATGGTATGTAAGGTCGAGGGGTATTGTATTTAGATTACGTTAACTTAGATCTCGATAGATTTGGATTGACGTGGTAGTCTGCGAAATTTCATGCGCGCGAATGTTTTTCCTTGTAACTTACTTACTTAAATGAATGGTAATCATGGTTCCCTCATACAACCCTTAAGTTCCAGCGACACCGGCTTGGTAATTGGCGGACAGAGGAGCTAACTTATCCTTATATATCCTATCACTATATATGGTATGTTACCTGTTAGCCTCCCGCGAGAAAGGTCTGGTTAAATTATACCCCAGCCTGTAAGTACGGTCGGGGACTATTTGTTAACGTAATTCATGGAAACCACCATATGTTTAGCCTAAAGTGACGGGAATATCTTACAAGTGACTGTAGAGGTAAAATATATGAACACCATTGTAGAATGTCATATACTCGTCCCTGTCCCTGTAGATATTGACTACTGTTAATTGATAATTTAATACTTGTATTACGTTCATTTGATCAAACTTAAACTGGTGAAAGGTCATGATTCTCATCAAAATTCTCAGCATATTATTCTTTGGTTCATAATCCAAAACGCGCCTGCCCAAAGTATTACTATAAATCGTTGTTCTGGTTTTCCAAATGCTCACAGCGGGGCTCAAACCACCACAGTCAGGACGATTGTCCATGCTTTAACTAACTATACCAAAGAATGATAAAGGCTACTTAATAGTTTCCTATTTGTATTAGGGAGGAGGGAAATGGGACTTGTGTATTATACATTCTCCAAGTAGGATTTCCCTTCTCCTACATATATATAGGAACAGGTTAAGTACCCTGTATGACGCAGTGGTAGATTTGGATAAAGCATGGACAATTGTCCCGACTGTCAGTAGTTTGAGCCCCGCTGAGGGAATATAAACATTTAGTAGCTCACATGTATTTGTGAGTTATACATAATATTTATTATATATATATATATATATATATATATATATATACTATTTGATTACATTGTACTACGATTTGTAAATAGTATGTTGCGTTACATAGTGCTACATTTTGCGCTAAAATTATATTAACGAGTTATTGTTTTCTTCCTCACCATGACCTAATATTATGCTGTTATATTGTATCACTGAGGAGTGCCCACTGCTGACCTCTGAAGGAACCAGTATAGGAATGTTATGTTTTTTGTTTATGTTACAATATTTTATGTTAGTTACTATTATGTACTTCCCCAGAACCCAGTACCGGACAGTGTACCAGGACAGAAAACAGGACCAGCCAACCACCATCGTCGCCTGTTGTCCAGGATGGTCCACACAGGTAATAACACACATTGTTCACTACATTAATTATAGATTAACTGGTGTTCTCAAAATTAATAGACAAACCAGTATTATTGATGTAATATTTCGCCATCGTGAAATTAAGGAAGTATGTGGATATACAGTATGTATATAATATATGTATACACAAAAATGCAAATATATATATACATATAAGCAAAAACAAAAAGAGGTGAATGGAGGCAGATGTATATATATGGTGGGTTCTGAAAGGGAGTAAGTACATCCTTCGGTCCCAAAGAAGACCTCCTTTACGAACATGCGTGGAATACTGTGGAATGTAAGTTGCCAAAGAAAGTTTCCGTCGAGTGAGGGAACTTGTGGAGTATGGGGATCTTATTGAACTTGTGGAGTATGGGGATCTTATTGAACTTGTGGAGTATGGGGATCTTATTGAACTTGTGGAGTATGGGGATCTTATTGAACTTGTGGAGTATGGGGATCTTATTGAACTTGTGGAGTATGGGGATCTTATTGAACTTGTGGAGTATGGGGATCTTATTGAACTTGTGAAGTATGGGGATCTTATTGAACTTGTGGAGTATGGGGATCTTATTGAACTTGTGGAGTATGGGGATCTTATTGAACTTGTGGAGTATGGGGATCTTATTGAACTTGTGGAGTATGGGGATCTTATTGAACTTGTGAAGTATGGGGATCTTATTGAACTTGTGGAGTATGGGGATCTTATTGAACTTGTGGAGTATGGGGATCTTATTGAACTTGTGGAGTATGGGGATCTTATTGAACTTGTGGAGTATGGGGATCTTATTGAACTTGTGGAGTATGGGGATCTTATTGAACTAGATCCTCCTAGTATAGGGTCCATAAAGAAGGACTCCCTAATAAAAGGTCCCCCAAAGGAAGACATCCTAACGTGGTGCCTCTAAAGGAACGTGGGCAATAGAATAGGAACACTGGTATTGTGCCCCAATGCGATAACCTGCTAATTCTGGTCCTCTAAATGCGTCCTCCTTATTGTGTGGGTACTTTTGGGTAGTGTCACGAGTTTCTTTGAGCCTATTGTGTAAAAAATATGTAAGGGAAAGTTCCACTTTATGTTGAAAACAAAAGAGTGACCTTTATCACTGACATTGGCTAAATTATAATATTGGTTATTCTGGTATTTTGTTATTTAAATGTGCAAGTTTAGCCCAGTGATATAATTTTATAAGTATCAAATGCCTTATTAATTTTGACAAATTCAAGTTAATAAACTTTGGGTATATATGGTAAAGTGTATATTTTCCCTTTTACGAAAATGATTAGCAAAAAAAAATAAAAAAAAATAAAAACGTTAATTGAGCAAATAGTATATTGTTTATATTTTAGATAAATACTTTCAAAGTTAATGTTTCCTTGTGACACGTGTCTATTCGAGGTAAGGTTCAGTTGCAGTTATCATCAAGTAATTTATGTATTTTATTTGTACAGTTAAATCGAATATCTTCATTAATTACATGATATATTTAATGCATTTGGTGTAAATGTATTTAACAGTATTGTAGTAGATAATTAATTAACTTTTTTTTGTTTTCCCGTAGGACAACCAAACAGATATTTTGACAAAGGGAGAGAAGCAATACACTGAGGAGACAACAGCACCTGACGAAGGATGCCTCAAGCGAACGAAGAACCCTGGCGATAGCGGACGAGAACTGAACTATGGGGGCAAGGCCTACTACTTGGTCAGCTCCTCTAATAATTCATTAAATGGTAGCCAAAATAATCAGATATTTAGTATGATTGATAAAAATGGAACACATGATAGCCTATCAAATGAGACCAACGATAAATCAGCGAGAGGCAGTAATGAAGCGGAAAATTACCTTTTCTATAATGAACAGGCTGGTCAGCCATCAAACCAACGACCTGGAAGGCATTACACCGAATCATCATCGCTACCATTGTTTATTCCCCCAAGCGATTATCGCCACACTCAGTCATCACCACCAACCAACCTCACCACAACCACCACCACCAACGCTACAACTGATCGCCACAGTAGTTCAGACACTATACACGATCGTCACCACACCACCGAGTCATTGAGGATACATCAAGATCACCGCCGCAGCAGTCGACCCTCTCCGATAGCAACCAGTTATCACCATCGTCACCACTCTCGTCATCAACACCATCGTCATCACCTACAACGTCAGCGGGGGTTGAGGACCCCGACCAGCCGAGACAAGGACGTGGAGGTGAGGACATTATACACGTCAGGCGACAATGGTCGTCACCAGCACCGACACCACCATCGTCATAACACCACAGAGTTTGACGCCTACAGCTACACCATCATCTTGTCCGGAGGTAAGGTTTTTCATCCTTGATATTGTCAATTATTACATAAACTTGAAATTAGAAGACAGCTGTGGGCATTGTGACAAACTTTCTGATATTATATAATGACAGTTCTGGTAACAGAGTGATATTCTGAATTCGATAGAAAGAAATGTTGTAATGGAAGACAAACCAAAGCAGGAGTTACACAGATAAGACTTTACACAACCAAATATTAGAAACTGGTCTCATTACAGAAATGGCTAATGTTGCTGTTGGTGTTTTTTTAATTCCTACTGATGACAATTATGTTTGTGTATAGGTCAAGATAGGTCCAGCCGAGGTGGTAGTGAGGTGGTGGAGTCAGGAATCCGAGGTAATGAGGTGGTGGGTAACACAACACCTCACCAACGTAACACACCAACATCATCTGGTAAGTTATTGTATTCCACTTGTTATTTATTTATATTTCAGTAACACAATATGATACGTCTATTCGCTGTCTAATGACTACAACTATATATCCCCAACACACCAAACACATACTTTGATATGTCAGGGATCTACAGTGTTTTCATACATACGTTTTATTTTAATTAGTTATGTACATTTCTTTCATTTAGTTTGTATTCATATTATATTATCTGAATGTGTTCCACATAATCTGATTTACGCAAATCATTGTATTGGTTACGTTACATAATGCACTGTAGATTCAGGAGTACCAGCTTTAGTAATCTAAAGTGGCCTCATTCACAATAATGGCTGTGAAATCCAACATACCAACGATCACATATATGAATTATGTTAGGTGTACATATATAACCACTGATTACAATGTAATATCACAATAGTGAATAACATAACTCCATATAGCCTAAACCCCTTCCAAGAGACCTAATAGCAGACCACTTTACAACCCCTACTCCCTCGCTCTCACCCGAAACCCCTTGTGTCCCTTCAAACCTAATAGTACGTTATTATCGTAGCTACAGCCAGACAATTTAATGCAGAATTAAATAATAATGTTTCATTGTATTCAACATTGGTCGGGCCACTCAGAGCAACTGGTTATATTGCAAATTTAAATATTCACCCTTAAAATCAAAGTAAAATAGATATAGTAAGATATTTTATAATTTATTATTTGTCTGTCGAGTACCAGGTCACTTTGTCCATTCTACATGGAAAAGATAAATCCTGTCCCTTCTAAGCCATCTTTTCTCTCCTTAATAATAAGCTCGGTAGTTCAGATACAAGCAGCCTCTTACCAGTAGATATGTTGTTACTTGCTTTCTTGTGTACTTCTTTGCACATATTTCTTAGTACTATAGCTACACGCAACCTATTTTATCAGCATAGGAAGGATGCCTTAGCTATTGAATCAAATACAATTAAGCGATTGTATTGAGCTTATAGAGACTATCTGAGAGTCCATAAGGAAAGTGGCAATGATAGTTTTGTAATTGCGTGCTGGTTCACTCCTCGGTCAGTATTGTTTAAACAAAGACAAGGAATACTCTCCCTATTATATAACCTGCTATTATCGCCTACTTATGATGTAGGGGATAATTTGCCTAAACTGGTCTGTAACTCACGGGTAATTGGTTTCGCGGTAGCCGATTAGTAATTATGAAGCATTACTCAGAGGTAAGTTTGATGTTATAGCCTCAGTCAAGAGTGGTTAATGATGTGCCAAAATATACGCGGTAGCGAGAGGGAGATTATCTATATCTCCTACAGTATAATATATGACTTTTCGTGAGCAAAGTTATTTACAAAAATATCCTATGTAATGTTTTAATAATAGTTTTATTGTTTAATTTAACTTGTGTTATTTGTGTCACCCCTTAGCATGTTTCTCCGTAATACTGAATAATCGTTTAACGCCTAATTTACCATAATTCCACCATACCGAAGAACATCTGATTTTCTTAACCCAAGCCCCTAGCCACCTTCTTCAGGAATTTACTACATAACTTTCTATCAATCATCCACTACATTTCAAAACCAATAATTACGAATATCTCAATGCCTCCAAGACCCAATTTCTCCTATCTACCCATTGCAATCTTCCACAAGACTCTCACTTACTCTTCAACAGTACGCAAAGCAACCCTTCATCTTCTGTAACTATTCTTGGTATATCTTTTTCTTTTGATTTTTTTTTTTGGAAATCTCATATTACCACTCTTACTAAAAGCAGCTTCCCATAAGTTAAGTGTGCTCAACCGTCTCTCTGGATTCTTCACTCTGCACAGCTTCTTGTTTTGCACAGGGTCACTGTGCGCCCATGTATCAAGTATTGTTTGCATGTGTGGGGAGATTTAAGCCATACCGCACTTCTCGAAATAAAAGGGTATAGTCAAAAGCATTTCATCGCATCAATTCACCTCCTCTTACAACTTCCCTACAATCTCTCTCCACACGCCGCATTGCTACATATCTCTCACTATTTTACCGCTATTACAATAATCAATGTTCTTCAGATCTTTTTCAGTGTATACCTCCTCCTTTTCGGAGAGTGGGAGGCTCCCGACTTAAACACATATCCACTCCTATTCTGTCCAACTCTCTAACCTAACAGTGAACCGATTTTTCCCAGTCTTTTCTCTACTCAACAACTATGCTTTGGAACTCTTTCCCTAAATGTGTGCTCTCATCCCATGACTTAAGCTGCTTCAAGCTCCACGTGTCAAAATGTGTTGAATCTAACGTGCCTGGAATGTTTATCTCTATCACTCTTTCAACTTTGGGGATCACTTATTACAGGCAGCTTTGCCTTGTGTCTCCATCAAGCAAAAACAATATATATATCATGACGGGAGATACATAGAGTTTGTATTTAGATATTGTTTTCTCTTCTATTTTTAATAGTAAAACATAAGTAAAAACATAAATTGGTTCAGGCTATAATGTAGCCATATGTCATTGGTGATAGAATAATGTAAGTGATACTGTGAGGTATGCTCTTGTAATCATATAGATTGTCATGTGACAATTAATTTCATGAATGACATACAGTATTATTGTCTTGAAATGTAATACAAATAATTTTGAAAAGTATCTTCAATAGATTCACACATCTAATATGGAATGATGAAGGGAAATGATTTAAGATGGCAAATTATCATGATCCAAGACCACGACGACAACAATGTTGCAATGAAGTTTGGCACAAATCTGGCTGTAATGTTCACCCTAAGAAAGATGTCTAACTTCTGACATGTCATCGTATTCATCATTTAGAGCCTCAGTCCAAAAGGTTTTTGGCGTATTGTAGTAACCTCCAGATTATTTTAGTAACCTTTGGAAAGATTTCTCGTAGTCTAGGGATAAGAATTGTAATAACTTCCATGCCAAGAATGAACTCTCTTTTTATCATGGTTCTGGTAAAGTAATGCCAACCAATAGGCCAGGATCATACAGCACTTGAGAGGGAGGGAGTCAAGTGGTGATTGGTGTAGATTTGTGGATGTATGGGTGAGTGGGTGAGGTTGTTGGTTGTATTTTTGGTGTGAATGAGTATGGATATGCTTACACCACGTAAGTGTGATGATTGGTATGCATTCGTGAGTTGTTGGTGTGGTTTTATTGGGGTCTATAAGCGATAATGAATGGTGTGTGTGTGTGTGTGTGTGTGTGTGTGTGTGTGTGTGTGTG
>CM064539.1:17161594-17339481 GCA_032716605.1 Paralithodes platypus
AATTGGTCACAAGAACAGAGGGGTAGGGGTACTCGTGCCACCATCAGATAAGCCTGTGGCCTCAGCAGATTGATTTTGATTTTGCCCCGAGGGGCGAGTTTATTGAGCAGCGCCCCCCATCCTGGGAGGGGACAACCACTAGTAAGGCGATACATACTGCTCAAAGAGCCATTATTCCACTGAAACAACAGCATCGTCGTCTGGTTACATTCATATTTGTGTTTATAAGTCAGGTTGGCATTATTCAGATGTGTTATTGTAGTTTCCTCATTTAATTGTCACATGGTCTGTATATAAAAAAAAAAAAAAAAAAAAAAAAGCAAGCAAGCTTGTAGTGACTGAATTATTAATTGACAGGTTGTAAATAATAGCACTACAGAACTAGTGCAATCGTATGAGGAGACTATTCATATTTTCATTACATCAATGATTATTGAGATCATAGTTAGCTGAATACGATTATTACAAAAATAGGCAATGGTATAAATCAACATAATACATAATTTAATACAGGCGGACATAATCATGATCCGGTTTGTTGTGCACTGGGAGCTAAGGTGTCTTGAGATCGCCTCGTACCCATACACAACGAACGTATTATAGTCTGCATGGTTGGTATCTAATTGAATATACTTAGTGGGTATTTCAAGAATGTCAGGGGGTAAGGAAATGTGATTTGTATATTAGAAGACTGTGATTAACGAGACGTGTAACATGTGGAGGGAGGTGGTAGAAAGAGAGGGATCTCGTTGGGGGCGGAAGTTTCGCTCCCAGGAATTTTCGTTCCTGTGGTATTTCAATAATAATAATAAAATAATAATAATAATAAGGGGACAACCACTGGTAAGGCAATACATACTGCTCAAAGAGCCATTATTCTACTGTAACAACAGTATCGTCGTCTGGTGTTATTATAGTTTCCTCATTTGATTGCCACATGTGCTGTATATACGTGCTCATGAGAAAAAAAAAAAAAAAAAAATGTGACTGAATTATTAATTGACAGGTAAATAATAGCACTACAAAACTAGTGCAATCATATGAGGAGGCCATTCATGTTTTCTTACATCAATGGTTATTGAGATCATAGTTAGCTGAATACAATTATTACATACATGATGTGACTAATATTTCGAACTACATTAATTATTATGCAATAATAGTACGACAAATTTATTACAATCATATGAGGGACACTTCACATTCTTCATTACATCAACGGTTATTGAGGTCATAGTTAGCTGAATACAAGAGTCACATACATAATGTGACTAATATTACCAACTACCGAAGTTATAATGGAATTATAGTAATACAAATATTTTACAAAGATGAGTTAAATGGTTCAAATTCTTATTACAATAATGGTTATTGAGGGGATAGTTAGCGCAATATGACCAGTGGAGAAGTTTACATGCCGATAGTAATATAATATTTAGTAGGGTGTGTGGTTATGGGAGAGAGGGAGGGGGGTTTTAGGAGGTAGAGGAATGGGTGGGAGAGGAGGAGGAGTAGGGGGGGGGGGGGGAGGAGGAGGAGGTAAGGTACTCCAGGGAGGAGGAAAGTGTGAGAGGGGAGGTGTGTGTGTGTGTATGTCCCTTCTTAAACATCCTAGAGGGACCCTACCCGTCGTGACCCAGTCACCAGACCCCAGCCAATGCCTTCTCTATACATAATTATGTATAGAGAAGGCATTGCCCCAGCACCCAAAACACACAGCCATACAGATTCAGATTCAGATTCAAATTATTTTATTTCCATAAAATAATATTCGGAGGGAAGGTGCAAGTGGTCCTCCGGGAGGGACAGTGCCGCATATCCGGAGGTACTTGTACATCAAGCCATTAGCCGAGAATATTGAGGACAATACAGCAGTATGGTTAGGGGTTTTGTAGGAGGTAGAGGAATGGGTGGGAGAGGAGGAAGAGTAGGGGGGGGGGGGGAGGAGGAGGAGGAGGTAAGGTACTCCAGGGAGGAGGAAAGTGTGAGAGGGGAGGTGTGTGTGTGTGTATGTGTTGGGGAGGGTGGGACATACTACATATAAATAAGTTGTTTAAGGCCAGCGATAGTACTGAAGATAAATATGGTAGTACCAAACAAAACAAAAAAAAATCTTAAAAGGGAAAGTTTGAATTTCAACGCAATTCTACAGATATCAGCAGTATCGCTTCATCGTACCTGACACAACATATCAATAAGTAGGGAAGGAAACTGTATACGTGCAAAGATCAAGATTCAATTAAGTTTAGTAGCAAAACAATATTCAGAAGGAAGATACTAGTAGTCCTCCGGGATGGATATGCCGCATATCCGAAGGTACTTAATTGTAGATCAAACCATTAGCAAAGAATATTGAGGACAATTATGTTGCTTACATATGCAAGGGTCATGTATATTGGCTTGCAAAAGGATATGAATTGGCACTTAACAGATTATTTAAATAAAAGCTGTGTTAGAGGCTCAGAGGGATATGTATATACTGTACATTGTCAATCTATTAAATGAGAATAGCAGTGATAAGTAAAGAAATACTGACTGATATTATAAGTGTGACATGATCAATGAAAATATGAAATCGTGTAGAGGGCGTTACAAAGGGTTTAAGTGTGACCTTGTAAGAAAGAAGAGATGTGTGGAGGGCAAGGGGTGCATACTTATAAGGTTCATGTTTCATGTTTACAGTACATATTATTGTGGGGGGGCAAAGTTCTTGTGTTTTTTTAGTATGTTATTGATTACGTTATTCTTTAGCATGTATATTGCTTGATCCTCAATTGTGGTTAACTGATTATTCCTGTATTCCCTAATCATTGGGCATTCCAGGATATAGTGCTCGAGAGAGTATTTGTTGGGAGCTCTGCAAACCCTACATTGCCTGTGCTCTTCTTCTACCTGCCAATTCAGCTGCCATGGATAACAATAGCCAAGCCTTATTCTTGCATGTACTGAGTCTACCCACCTACTCGTTGTACGTTTACCATAGGTGTATTTGGTCGTAAATGCTACTTTATTGTAGTAGTTTATAGATCGGCTGGTATTATGATGTCTAGCTCTGTCTTCATCCACTCTTTCTTCTTGTGTCTTTTTAATTATAGTTCTCATTTGTTTCAATGACAGTTCAAGAATATGATCAGGTTCTTCTTTCTCTGAGGCCTCCTTGGCAAGCTTATCTGCCCTTTCATTGCCGGGGATGCCTACATGTGAAGGAATCCAGGCAAATTTGACCCCTAGCCCCTTCTCCCCTACACATTTTATCCCCCGTCTGATATCTTGTACAAGGAAAGGTTAGGTGGGTTGGGGGCTAGAGATAGCTTCCAAGGCCGCCCTGCTGTCAGATAGGATAAGAATATTCTTTCCCCTTCGAAAGATACTCCCAATTCCCATCGCTATTGCCACCAGCTCAGTTTGAGTGGAGGAGGCCCAGTCCTGTAGCCTGGATAGTTCATCGTCTTCCTGAGCAAAGTTGCCACCACTCATAATAGTCATGGCAGCTCCTGCCCTCCCAGTTACGGTGTTAAGTGAGCCGTCACAGTATACCTGATCAGTGTTCTCATCTGTCATATCTTCTATTAGTGACATAAAGTTTGTCTTCAGAGCGTAGGACGGGATCTCAGACTTTTTTGTGTCGAGTTCTATCTATCTATCTATCTATTGCCTGACGCCGTGATCCCCGAAGGGGTGGCCACGAACGAACCGCCCCCATGCACCTCTGTCCCCAGTCAGTCGACGCCCCTCCCCCCAACCAGCACCGCCTTCGTTCATGTAGTTCCTCACTCCATCCTTCCACCTCATATTCGGTCTACCTCTCCCCCTCTGTCCCTCCACCTCGCTCTCGTACACCCTCTTAGTCATTCTCTCGCTTTCCATACGTTCCATATGGCCGAACCATCTCAAGTTGTTCCTTTTCACACTTTCCAGCACATCTACCTCCACACCACACCTCCTTCTTACTTCCTCATTAGTCTGTCTATCCCTCCATGTAACTCCGCACGCACTCCTTAAGTAATTCATTTCCACTGCTCTCACTCTTGGTCTGAGTCTCTCAACCAACGTCCATGCTTCGCTTCCGTAAGTCAGTGTCGGGATTACCACACTGTCATGCAAGGACTTCTTCACTTCCATACTGACCACCCTATTTCTTGTTACTGCTTTTAGCGTTCCTACAACCCTCTTCCCCTGTTGTACCCTCTCCCGCACCTCTTCATCCATTGTGTCGAGTTGAGTCACTATAATCTCAGTAGTGGCCTCTTCCCAGGGCGGAAGGGGGACACTCAATTGCCGGTCATCTGGATGGTAGTCTGTAAGCTGGGTGGGCGGGGTGGGGTCAGTCAGTTGCCAGTCACCGATATAGTAGTCTGTAAGCTGGGTGGGCGGGGTGGGGTCAGTCAGTTGCCAGTCACCAATATAGTAGTCTGTAAGCTGGTAGTCAAGAATGTCAGCAGCAGTTACATGTGGCCAGTCCCTGCCTTTTAAGTCATCTATTCTAAGTAGCTCCATTAGTGCAGTCTTAGGTCGTGTTTCTCTGTCGTCTCTCAGTGTTCGTATGCCTATTATCATATTTGTTTCTTTTATTCTATCAGTGATGGACGACAGATTTAACTCATATCTAAGATTTTTTACCTTGACATTTCTCGGACATCCAAAAATAAGTCTCATGGCCTCATTTTGCAGTTTGTCAAGTTTTTCGATCTGATTAGCAGGTAGACAGGAGAGAGCAGGTGCATGGTAGTCAATTACTGATCTAAGCAGAGCTCCCGCCTACAGCAGCTCACATACTTTCCTACGTGAGGATTTACCTAACCCAGGGTGCTCCGTGTAACCACGGACACCGTATTTGTGAAGGTTATCCACAGCTACATAGTCACACCCAAATAGAATGGGAGAGGCAGCAACAACACGGTGGGGGCGCCGCATCCTGGCTGCATATCCCTTTCAAGAGTACCAATTAAGCAGGGCAGAGACGTCTAATTAATACATTTAAACAGTTATATAAAAACATTGATTATTAACGTAAAAAAAAAAATATATATATATATGGCTGAAGTTAATGTATCCTATATGGCATCCTACGCTCTTCATGTCTTTGCACCCAGTTAATCCTGGCTTCAATTATATCAAGAGTGAACTTGTATAAATCCACATTGTACCTATTGCTGAACATGTTATGAACAGAGGGGAGGAACAAACCAGAATTGAGAGATGGCAAACTTAACTTTATGATAGCACTCCTAATTCTCTGTAGTCTTTTATAATACCTTGCTTGTGTAAGGGCTACATGGTGTTTATGATAGCACTCCTAATTCTCTGTAGTCTTTTATAATACCTTGCTTGTGTAAGGGCTACATGGTGTTTATGATAGCACTCCTAATTCTCTGTAGTCTTTTATAATACCTTGCTTGTGTAAGGGCTACATGGTGTTTATGATAGCACTCCTAATTCTCTGTAGTCTTTTATAATACCTTGCTTGTGTAAGGGCTACATGGTGTTTATGATAGCACTCCTAATTCTCTGTAGTCTTTTATAATACCTTGCTTGTGTAAGGGCTACATGGTGTTTTAGTAGGAGTTGGTTACACTCTTCTGCTGTTTCATGGTTACTGGCATAATTTGGTACATTAATTATTCTTTTTAAGGATTTAGCATAGGCTATCTCAATGGCTCTGAAAACAGTGGAGCTAAATGTGTTCTTTCCATTCCATAAGGAGAGCCCATAATCAGGTTTGCAGTAAGCATTAAATAAGTACAACAATTTGTTTTTATCTACAGCTGAAACATTTCTATAAATGCTATGAAAGCTACCATAAAAACTATTCAATCTCTTCTCAATATCTAGTTTGTCCTTGAGATTATTGGATATTATGTGTGCCAGATAGTCATAGGATTGAGCAATTTCCAGCCTATGTGGACCAAGTTGAATTAAGTTGGTCTCCCTTTTTGTGTCTTTTAATCCATATAGCATACATATTGTTTTATTTGTATTGATGTTTAATTTTAGCTTATTCACACTAACACAAAATTTATCGTAGATGTGGTCCATGCACGAGATAGAATTTGCAAGTAACACTATGTCATCCACATAGGCTAGAATGTTCACCCTAGAGAGACCTAATTTACACTGTTACGACCGGCACTACGAAATAAACAAGGGCACTTAAGAATGGACTAGATGATAGGCTATATCTGCAACAACGGTACGCTAATTCCAAACCCTCGAACTATTACGCCGGTGAACAAAACACTTAAAACCCTCCAGAGTTAATCTGCTGGATAACGGGGTATCAATTAACTGGGTTTTAGTGCACTTCTACAAGGCTTTCCGATGACGGCAAAGCCTACTCACAACAGGAGTACTTTACGTTAATAAAATGTTCTTAAGTAATAACAATGCTTGAATAAACTATAACAAGATTTAATAAAGGAGTATATGCTTACGTTAACTTTAGTGTGAGTCTGTACTCAACACTAAACTCTACAATGCTCTATGAAAACACTGGAAGTCTAGTCCTACAGCAATCAGATAAAGAACCTTCTGAAAACGTCTGATGCTCTAAGATGCTCGTTAATATAGAACAGATATAATGCAGGGGCAGGACACCAAAGCGTGTATCTTAAATACACCAAAAAGTAGGATACATCTACATGAAACAAGGGAGTGCAACAACTCTGTGACACCACTAATAATCGCCACTCAAAACAGTACTTCCTTAGCCAACGTAACAGCCAAACTGAGTTGTGCACTATGCATCAACCTTGGCTAAAATAAGGCATGAATAATTCCTAAAGCATACACAATTAAAGTTAATAAACACAATGCTGTCTTTCTCAGTAATAAAGTCTAGCAGTGGCATAAAAGGTATCAGGAAACTAGGCAGAGCGCAAGCATGCTCGTAGCCTACCGTCTCCCCTTGAACAGATTTCCCTTAAGTTACGTTAAGTGACTTGGAGGCTCTCTTGGTAAGTCCAGATCTCTAGTATCTGGTCTTGCCCTGGCGCTCCACAAAGGTCAACAAAATGAGGTAGCAAGCATACAGGTAAGAGTAGGCAAAAGCCCTTCACCTGTATACTGCTACACTCGCAAAGGAAAAGTATACACAAGGGTTACAGGCTACCTAGCTTCGTCGATGGTGTACAGGCTCTGACTTGCCACATACATAACTCAGACAACGACCCAAAGATACCTTCCACTGTCTAGCATTAAATAGTAGGAAAGAACAACTCAATAATTAGGAGCACCCCAATACTATGATACCATTTGACTATGACTCTAATAATCCCTAAAGCTAGTGCAAACATATATGGAGAACTGGTGCTGGTAATACGACTGGCTGACTATGGAAGTCGTATGCAGAACCAGAAGGGATAAGTAATTGAATAAAGATGAGAAGTATGAAAAAGAAGAAGTTCAGAGAGAGAAATAGTAGTACAGGGGGTTAGATGGGGGGACAGATTGCAAAGGACATGTAGGACCAAGCACGCTGTGCCAAGCTCTGCAGGAGAAATGCGGGCAGGAACCCCCCAGAACTAACAAAGGCAGCAGCACCCAATCACAGACGACTACGTCATGAGGAGCAGGCGTCATATGACGCGTCAGGCCCGCCGGCCAATCACGAGCGTGGGAAAGTCCTCCAAGCGAGGGAGGCACACGTACATACACACGCACATATTACCACCACGCTGCTCGCTCTCTTTCTCCCTACAACTTCACACAATGCATCTTATATTCTATCAATGATATAAAATACTTCCAAGTGTCACAGACAAGAATAAAGACCACCACTGATCTGTCTGTGACAACATGAACTCTATGAAAGAAAGAACATCGTTCTACGATTATTGTAGCCCATTTCACTGCCCTGGCGAGCGCTAGCGAGTTACGAGTGCATTCTGGCAAGCTGGCCAGCGTAACAACACCCTACATTAGTACTACTTATGGAGGTTAGTACCGAATTTATATAAAATGTAAACAAAAAGGGAGATAAGATGCCTCCCTGCCTCACTCCATGTTCTATATAATGGTAACTTCCCTGTTCGCCTTGCCATTTCACATTAGCACTCTGATTACGAAGATAATGCATAATTAGAAATATTAAATCAGATGGAATATTTGCTTCAATTAGTTTCTTTCCCAATACAACATGGTTTACAAGATCAAAAGCCTTGGATAAATCAATAAATGTAAGAATACCCTTATTTACAGTTTTTATATTGTCACACATAACTTCCTTAACTAAAAAACAGGCATCAGTAGTGGATACCCCTTCACGGAATCCAAACTGTCTATCATCAATATCAATTTTATCTTCTAAAATACTCAAAATTAGCATTTCCCATATTTTTAACAAACAAGAAGACTGCATGACAGGCCGATAGTTACTGGCATCCGTAATATTCCCCTTAGTATTTTTGACAACAGCCGTAATGTTACCTTTCAATAATTCCAGTGGGAGATATAACAATGTGAAAGACATACATTATAAAAGAGAGCCAAGTTTCTTAGGAAGTCATCTGAAGCATGCTTTAAAAACAGGGAATGGATTCCATCGTGTCCCACCCCGTTATTAAGCCGATTAGCGATAGTTTTTAAGGTTACCATTGATATATTAGGATACATTTTGTTCCCGTTTTGCCATAATTGTTTAAAACAAGTCATAAAATCATTCCTACATTGATAATCTTGAGCTGGCTGATTTAATAAATATTTATCAGAAAATACATGTATAATATCCTTTTTCTCAAATTTCCCATCAACAACGCTTGTTGTCTTGATATTTCCCTTTTTGCGTTTCACATTAGTCCAAAATTATCGTGTGTTTCTGCTACCAAATTTCTCTACAATGGAATTACAGATCTCCATATTTTCATTTGCTTTACAATTATTTAAGGCTGTCTTACAATCGCTACGCGAGGTAATCATCTGGGCGTGTTCCTCCGTACCAATTACCCTTCCAGAAATAACCTAATTTAAGTAGAATTCCCTGGCTTTAATGTACAGACTTTTGACCCTCCTATTCCATCCGGGTATAACCTTAAACTTGTTTATTTTTACAGCATCAGTAGCATATTCCTGAGAGGCAAGAGATATAGCAGTACACAAAGATTTATATTGTTTATCAATCAACTGTATATGTTTCAAATTTCTACATCCAACCTGAGTACAGAGATTTAATGTAGGATCATACATGTTTCCTAAAATTACATCAGCTTTATTTGCTATCATACATATTATCCATAGTGAGTATTGGTTGTGTTGTTAGTGGAGGTATTGGTGTGGTGTTAGTGGAGGTATTGGTGTGATGTTAGTGATGGTATTGGTGTGGTGTTAGTGAAGGTATTGGTGTGGTGTTAGTGGAGGTATTGGTGTGATGTTAGTGGAGGTATTGGTTGTGTTGTTAGTGGAGGTATTGGTGTGATGTTAGTGGAGGTATTGGTGTGTTGTTAGTGAAGGTATTGGTGTGGTGTTAGTGGAGGTATTGGTGTGGTGTTAGTGGAGGTATTGGTGTGTTGTTAGTGGAGGTATTGGTGTGGTGTTAGTGGAGGTATTGGTGTGGTGTTAGTGGAGGTATTGGTGTGTTGTTAGTGGAGGTATTGGTGTGGTGTTAGTGGAGGTATTGGTGTGATGTTAGTGGAGGTATTGGTTGTGTTGTTAGTGGAGGTATTGGTGTGGTGTTAGTGGAGGTATTGGTTGTGTTGTTAGTGGAGGTATTGGTGTGGTGTGCGTGGAGGTATTGGTGTGGTGTTAGTGGAGGTATTGGTGTGGTGTGCGTGGAGGTATTGGTGTGATGTGAGTGGAGGTATTGTATTGATGTTAGTGGAGGTATTGGTGTGATGTTAGTGGAGGGATTGGCGTGGTGTTAGTGGAGGTATTGGTGTGGTGTTAGTGGAGGTATTGGTGTGGTGTTAGTGGAGGTATTGGTGTGATGTTAGTTGAGGTATTGGTGTGGTGTTAGTAATAATAAATAATAATAATAATCGGTTTATTTCAAGCCGGCAGCCAATGGGGCTGAAAATACACAGACTTAACCTAGATCTTATCCTAATGGATCAACAGACTGATCCTGGCAGCTAACGAGGGCGCCTACATACTCCCAAGGGAGTAGGACGTGGGCAGGAGACTTTGTGGGTCCCCCGAGACGATCCGCCCAGATCTTGCCATCACGGCCAGGGAAAGTTTTTGAGAGAACTTCCCCTGCCGGCCCGTGGGATTGAACCCCCGACACCAGAGCTAGCGCTCCCCATACAGAGTACTAAGCAAGCTCGGCCACCGTGACCCTAGTGGAGGTATTGGTGTGATGTTAGTGGATGTATTGGTGTGATGTTAGTGGAGGTATTGGTGTGATGTTAGTGGAGGTATTGGTGTGGTGTTAGTGGAGGTATTGGTGTGGTGTTAGTGGAGGTATTGGTGTGGTTTTAGTGGAGGTATTGGTCTGGTGTTAGTGGAGATATTGGTGTGGTGTTAGTGGAGGTATTGGTCTGGTGTTAGTGGAGGTATTGGTGTGGTGTTAGTGGAGGTATGGGTGTGGTGTTAGTGGAGGTATTGGTGTGGTGTTAGTGGAGGTATTGGTGTGATGTGAGTGGAGGTATTGGTGTGATGCTAGTGGAGGTATTGGTGTGATGTTAGTGGAGGTATTGGTGTGATGTTAGTGGAGGTATTGGTGTGGTGTTAGTGGAGGTATTGGTGTGATGTTAGTGGAGGTATTGGTGTGATGTTAGTGGAGGTATTGGTGTGATGTTAGTGGAGGTATTGTAGTGATGTTAGTGGAGGTATTGGTGTGGTGTTAGTGGAGGTATTGGTGTGGTGTTAGTGGAGGTGTTGGTGTGATGCTAGTGGAGGTATTGGTGTGATGTGAGTGGTGGTATTATAGTGATGTTAGTGGAGTTATTGGTGTGGTGTTAGTGGAGGTATTGGTGTGGTGTTAGTGGAGGTATTGGTGTGGTGTTAGTGAAGGTATTGGTGTGGTGTTAGTGGAAGTATTGGTGTGATGTTAGTAGAGGTATTGGTGTGATGTGAGTGGAGGTATTATAGTGATGTTAGTGGAGGTATTGGTGTGGTGTTAGTGGAGGTATTGGTGTGGTGTTAGTGGAAGTATTGGTGTGGTGTTAGTGGAGGTATTGGTGTGATGTTAGTGGAGGAATTGGTGTGATGTTAGTGGAGGTATTGGGGTGATGTTAGTGGAGGTATTGGTGTGGTGTTAGTGGAGGTATTGGTGTGGTGTTAGTGGAGGTATTGGTGTGATGCAAGTGGAGGTATTGGTGTGATGTTAGTGGAGGTATTGATGTGGTGTTAGTGGAGGTATTGGTGTGATGCTAGTGGAGGTATTGGTGTGGTGTTAGTGGAGGTATTGGTGTGATGTGAGTGGAGGTATTGTAGTGATGTTAGTGGAGGTTTAGATGTGATGTTAGTGGAGGTATTGGTGTGGTGTGAGTGGAGGTGTTGAGGTGGTATACAGTACTTGGAGGTATTGGTGTGGTTGTGGTGTGAGTGAACATATTGGTATGGGTGTGGTGTGAGTAGATTTATTGGTGTGATATGAGAGGAGATGTTGGGGTGGTGCAAGTGGGTGTATTGCTGTGGATGTGGTGTGAGTGAAGGTATTGGTGTGGATGCGGTGTGAGTGGAGGTGTTAGTGTGGTGTGAGTTGAGGTACGAGTGTGGTGTTAGTGGATGTGTTGGTATGGTGTGAGTGGGGTGTGTAGAAGTGGTGTTAATGGAGGTGTTAGTATGGTGTTAATGGAGGTGTGGGGGTGGTGTTAATGGAGGTGTGGGTGTGGTGTTAATGGAGGTATGAGTGTAGTGGTAATGGAGGTGTTGGTGTGGTGTTAGTGGAGGTGTGGGTCTGGTGTTAGTGGTGGTGTGGGTGTGGTGTTAATGGAGGTGTGGGTGTGGCGTTAGTAGAGGTGTGGTGGTGGTGTAAGTGGGGTGTAGGTGGAGGTGTGGCGTAGTGTGAGTGGAGGTGTGTGTGGTGTGAGTGGAGGTGTGGTGTTGTGTGAGTGGAGGTGTGGTGTGAGTGGAGGTATATTGTGAGTGGAGTTGTGGTGTGAGTGGAGGTGTGGTGTGAGTGGAGGTATGGTGTGAGTGGTGGTGTGGTGTGAGCGGAGGTATTGTGTGAGTTTTGTGTAAGTAGAGAGGTGAGGTGTAAGTGGAGGTGTGGGTCTCACACCACCCCTACCCCCGAGTCGTAGGGATAAGCACAGTTTGACCGTTTTTCTTATGTGAAATATTTACCGAAATTGAAACTTAACATCGAGAAGAAAGAAAATATTGAAAACAAAACACACTATTACTAATTAATTACACAACTAACAAGAATCAGTGTCGAGTGTTTTTCGTTAGATAGTAGTGACTTAATTAGATTCAAATCACCCACATAGCCAATTTTGTGTTGCAGACTTGTATAGCGTAAATTCAATTTGATAGGTAAAATAGAATGGGGGATATTGTCATGGCGTGTGGAATATCCGTTACATTTCTCTAGACTGCCGTATGTTATGCTTACAGGGCCCATCAGTGATCGAAACTAAAAATTAGCTTTACGAATCCACCATAGACATTTGCACGAGGTGTAAGGTCAAAATACTCTTGAATAAAGGCACCGCATGCCAGATATGCAAACTAACTTACCATTGGGTTTGTATATATGCTTGTCATCAATAAAATGAAGCATACAATACAACGGCTAAAACAAAACTGCATTTCTGCTACAATTATTTCCATGTCACAAGACGAATCATTCCGACTGTAGAAAATACGGAAGTTCAAGTTAGATCTGAATACAGCCAAGATCTGAATACAACCAAGACGTGGCTATTATTCGTCAGAAATGGGGACCGAAGGGGGACTCACGGCCCATACCCTTACCACATTCCACACCCACACCCTATCCCACACAACAACCCCTATCGCCCCCTGCACATCAACACACATCACCTCCCGCACACCGATGCACATCACCTGCTCAACACTAACCCTCTTCACGCCACAAATCCAAAAAGCCTCCCTCACACCAATCCATACCTGCCCAACGCGAATCCCCGTCATTCCAACCTCCCTGCCCAAATTCCGCCTCCATTTCTCAGCAGCTCCGTCAACCTCTCACAGCAACAAGTCGTTACCTTTCCCTAAAATCCTTCTACCCAGGATCCCCTCACATCACTGCCATTTATGGTCATCGACCACTTTTACTGTCCTTGATCAAATACATGTTTATGATGCAAGAATGATGCAACAAGCTCCCCTATCAGGTTCCCCTAACTCCCCCCCCCCCCTCCCCCATCCACCCATCACCACCAATGACCCTTCCATGCCGTCCCCCCTCCTTACCGCTGTCACCTGTCCACATACGCCTGACGAATCATACCACCCTGTCTCCCTCCACACCTTCTCGTAACATCACAACGTCCCAAAACCTCACCAGTATATTCCCCAACCCCTTTTATGCCTCTCCCTCCAATACCCGAAACCCTCCATCACGTACACCCCTGCATAGAGCACCACGAAACCGCTCTCTGCGACACCCACCCACACATCTACATAGGTCGCCTTTATCAGTGTATATATATTTTCTGAAAAGAAGATGTTTCTTTGGACAAAAGGATAATTATATTGGAGCAACATGTAGATTTGTTCACCCAATATCCAATCCACAAACAGATCAGTGATAGAAAAAGGCAGATTTGGTGAAAACTGCAAGTACCACCACCCATTCCTCTACAAGTCATCACTTGAAATCAAGACCTGTTATGATACCAAATGACTAGATGTTCATGCTAGAGGCACTTGCATGTATGTTAGTAACAATACTAGATGTTCATGCTAGAGGCACTTGCATGTATGTTAGTAACAATACGAATGGTAACCAAAAAAAGAAAAACAAAATCTACATCCATGCGAGGACGAGACAGAGGAAGAAGGCAAGGAGGGAAATGGCAGATCATGATGAGGACAATGAGAGAGATGGAAGAGCACATAGACCACTTCGAGCACCTCCTGGCCTCCAAAGAGTTGCTAATACATCCCAAAGACTTAGGTATACATAATATTCCAAATAATCTATCCCCATCCTGTTGGCAATTATCCAAGGTCTAAAAAATAGAGCCACGAAAAAAATATAATATATTAGGGGCTGCTAGAAGAAGGAAACGCTATATTTGCGGTTCTCACAGAAACTTACACCAAGGACCATGAAGATAGTGACGTATGGATTCCTGCTTATAACCTACATAGGGTGGACAGAACACATAGAACGTGTGGAGGTGTGACCTTGTACATCCGTGACTCGCTGACATGTACAGAATGTTTAAATACCAGCAATGAAGTGGTGGAAATATATGAAGGTAAAAGAGAATCCATAACTTTAGCAGTTATTGTCACTTACAGACCCTTGGACTCATCCTTAGAAGAAATCAAAACCCAGCTCAACTTGATAAAATCAGAAGTGGAATGCCTAGGAAACCTGAAACCAAAATACTATGTTGTTAGGAAATTTTAACCTACCAAACATCAAGTGGACTCGACTACAAAACCAAGTAGTGGTGAATAACACCGGAGAAGAAAATGCGATAGAACTATTTAAACTTTGCAACTGTTTTAGCCTTACTCAGAATATTGCCAAACCTACACGGGAAAATAATATCTTGACCTTGTAATCACTAACATTGACTCTCTAGTACACAGTATTAACATATCGGAGACACCATACTCAGATCATAAACTAATTTTTATCAAAACTACCTTGGCAAGAATACAATAAACCTCAGAAGTGAGACCCTATCAACAAATATAACTTCAATAACAAAAATATTAGGTGGGAAGAGATAAACCAAGAAATGGAAGAAATAGACAGGGAAGAGTTAATGAGTGACCTGAACCCATCAGAATGTTTAGTCCTAATAACAGAAATCTTGAACAAATCTGTAGCAACCACATACCTGATAGACAAAGAAGCAAACAAGAACGTGAAAGAAGGAATTTGTACAGAAGAAGACAGTTACTAACACAATACAGCACATAACAAAATCTACAGGACAGACAAAAATTCAAAATAGGTAAAACAAATGTGAATTGAAAATATACTAAAAATCTCCTATGAACTACAACAAATAAAAGAGGAAAGCAAAGCTGTTACAGGTATACAGGAAAATTCCAAGTATATACTTCTTTTCATATGCCAAACATAAGGGTAGAACTGCATTGGCTTACTAATTTAAGTGCATGGGGTCATTCACAGGGGCCAAAAGGAAATCATCAAACTCTTGAGTCTGCTTTATGAAACAACCCTCAGTGAACCTGACGAAACAAAAGACATCAGAGACCGAAATTAATTGTTCATGGATAACCCCCTATGGAGACCACCCAATTTGTGGATATTCTTTTCGGGCTAAAAGACATATACGAAGCTATTGCCCACATGTCATCACACTCGGCATCAGGCCCGGGCTCGTTAAATTTGATCCTAATAAATAAATGAAAGGAAAACCTCTCAAAACCCCAGCATATAATTATACTGTGGACAAGGAATTTAGACAATGGAGAAATAACAGATAGCTTGAAAATTGCAATAATTGCCCCTCGGCATAAATGAAGGAGTAAAACAATACCAAAAATTAGCTCTAACATCCCACAAAATTAACATTTTCGAGCAAATTCTGTAGGGCGGCAAAATCTTAACATTTATGGAAACAAACAACTACACAACACCGGTCAACAAACAAACAACTACACAACACCGGTCAACAAACAAACAACTACACAACACCGGTCAACAAACAAACAACTACACAACACCGGTCAACAAACAAACAACTACACAACACCGGTCAACAAACAAACAACTACACAACACCGGTCAACAAACAAACAACTACACAACACCGGTCAACAAACAAACAACTACACAACACCGGTCAACAAACAAACAACTACACAACACCGGTCAACATGAGTTCAGAGTAGGAAGATCGTAATTCTCACAACTGTAGGAAGATTATGACAACATTCTTATATCCCTTGAAGAAAAGAAAAAAACGTGGTTGTCATTTACACCGATTTTGCAGTTATTTGATAACTGTGACCATGGTATAATCGCCCCCAAACTTAAGGAAAACAGGTGAACTCAGAAGGTGGATGTACAATTTCCTCATAAACCGGAAACAATCAGTAGCAGTAAACCAAGTCACTTCTGAGCCTTCGGATGTCAAAAGCTCAGTTCCCCAAGGAACAGTGCTAGCACTCCTTCTCTTCCTCATTCCAATTAATTACACAGATGCCAACACAAGACACAGTACAGTGCCTTCCTTTGCAGATGACACAGCAGTTAGTATGATAATTAACACACAGGAAGACATGGGCCGGCTGCAGGCAGACATAAATGTTGTGTTCCAGTGGACCAGGAAAAACAGCATGTAGTTTAATGAAGACAAATCTGGTGATGGGCTGGTCTATCAGAGTGAGAGCTGAGCGATCTCTGCCATACCCATAGCTTTTTTTTTTTTTTTTTTTTTTTTTCTAGATCTCAAGTGACGGCGTCTCTTCCGTGGATTGACCTCCCAGTCTACCATTGGAAGCCAAAGTGTCACATTTTTTTCCTTTGCCCCTCAACTTTCTCTTCATAATTGCTGAGGGGCACAGGGTCCTGGGTGGGGCTTTGGTTTCCCGGGCGTATCCGCACCCTCCTCAGCTCCCAGCCATGGAGTGGCTTCGGTCACCCAGGCTTTATTGTGGTCGGCAGTGAGGGTTCTGTGGGGGCGCACGGTTATGGCCTTGGCCTTGCTCGGGGCCTTGGGGCTGTTCGGCCAGGCAGCTTGGGGAACAACAACAACAACAACATGAAGACAAATGTCAATGAATACAATACAGAGATGATAATGTTGTTAAAGGGAATACATGCTACATAACATAATCCATCCACATAATAAAACATAAAGATAGTGTGATTGACCTTGGGGTGTTAATGTCTGAATATGAGATTCAAAGAACATAACCAGGTCAAAGTTGCAGCTGCGAAATGGCAAACAGGTTGGATTCTACGTTCATTTAATATTACTTATGTTACGAATTACTTTTGGCAGTCATTGTAAGTATGGGTTTAAGATTAGGAAGACGTTTTGAGATACGCTCCTATCCTTTATAAGGGTTAAGTATGACTCTTAGTAAGGATGACTTAAGGTGTCGATGTCCTTAGGAGTTAATATTTATGTTTTAGTTATAGGTTGATTGTAGATTGATCTCAGCTCTCGTCCCTCTGCTCTCGTAGTTTGATAATTATATTAATTAGATAATTGTATGGCCGCCACCACCGATTACCATATAAATATTAGATTGAATACTTATAGGTAAAAGGAAAGAATGTTTGGTATCCAAAACCAACTTTGATATTTATTCAAGTACAAACTGAAATAGTATACTGAAGTACTAAATATAAGTAAGTGAGAGAGACTTCCCTATATTGAGAGGGAATCTCTAAGGGCTTCTTGTCTTGCCCGTGGTTAAAGCCTATCTGTCCGTTAACCTTCCCAACTAGCCTCACTACACACCTCCTCCCTACCTCCCAGAGGTGAAGGAAATTTCCCTCACACCTTTCGGTCATAGGATGAGAGCATGAGAGAGAGAGAGACAAATGCACGATTGCTTAAATACGGATCCTGACTCATGAGTTTTAGAAGGGGGGCAGTTACAAAGAGTTACAATGAATGATCGCCATGTACAGTCTCCCACCTAAATATATGGACACTGTGACTTATGGACACATCTTAAAATTATCTGAGAGATGGATATAGTGAATCATTAATAAATGATTGAATAGTTAGATGTAACACTTATGATAACGCTCTTCAAATGCCTGGTGCTACCACGGCTAAAATGCTACAACATAATTATTAACATTCCCATACAAAGCAGGTCAAATATATGACTTAGAGAGTGTACAAAGGGACTTCACCTCACAGAAGCTGGGTGTGCTCAACCACCTCAAGGGGTTCTTTACCCCTGCACAGCTTCTTGCTCTGTACACTGGCACAGTGCGTCCTTGTATTGAGTATTGTTCATATGTGTAGGGAGGATCCTCTCACACAGCACTTCTAGACAAAGTAGAAAGGAAAGCCTTTCGTATCATTAACTCCCATCCACTTACCGACTCTCTGCAATCTCTCTCTCTTCGCAGCAAAGTTTCATCTCTCTTGCTATTCTATCGCTACTACAATAATCAGTGTTCCTCAGAGCTCTCTCAGAGTATACCACCTCCTCTACGTAGGGTACGTAGTACCCGTCATGCAACATAATCCCCCCCATACTCTGTGCAACTCTCCAACTCAAGAGTTAAACGATACTTCCAATCTTTCCTCTATTCAACTGCTGAACTCTGGAACTCTCTCCCTGAATCAATCTTTCCCTCATCCTATGACTTAAGTTGCTTCAAACTCTGTGTGTCCAGACATTTTGGCTCGAACATTACTTGATTTTGGCCTTGTCACTCTTTCAACTCTGGGGGAGCCACTCGTCACAGGCACTTATGCATTTTGTCTTCCCTATCCGCATAAAAAAACAAGTAATAGATATAATATAAACTCAGTAAAACAGCTACACAATTTGGAGCTTTTGACCCGTACAGTACCCGGAACGTCCTTTTCATCATAATCTGGGAACTATTTGACGATTTTATTCAGCTTAGGAAGGACCTCTAGCAATAATAAGGCTTTAAACTATCTCAACCAACCTTTTTGACTACCACAGATCCGTCCTAAGCTGCGTAATATCGTCTACATATAGCTAGAATATAATATAGGTACTCAAAGGGTTAAGATCACTGAAGCTGTACTCATTGAAGCATAGAAGGGAACGTTGCTAAATAATATACACATGGAAAATCGCAGAGGGATTAGTAGAAAAATCTACACACCCCGATAGTCATGAATGAAGGTCAGTGATAGGAGAGGCTAGGAATGCGCTATCCCCAGGATGAGAAATAGGGGTGCTACGGGCTCGCTGCAAGAAGTTTAGCTATCACATAGAGGACTGCGTCTCTTCAACAAACTCCCATGGCAGGAAACGTATGGGGAGTCTCACTAGACAGGGCAACGCACTCCTCGGTGCCACTAGCAGAGTGGCGAACCCTACATTAGTTGACATTAGGTAGGCTAAGTAGGTGTGGTGTTCGTAAAGGTGTGGGTGTGGTGTGAGTTTTTTGTGTTATGTGTATAAAGGAGGCAAAGTTTCCTGTAATAAGTGTTTCCCCCAACGTTGAAAGAGTGAAAGGGAGCCATGTTCAAGGTATAGTAAAGTCAAAGTGTCTGGACACACGAAACTTGAAGCAGCTTGCTATCGGATGAGGGAAAGATAGATTGAGAGAGAGAGTGTGGTGTTAGTTGAGGTATCGGTGTGGCATGAGTGAAGGAGAGGAAGTGGTGTGAATGTAGGTGTGGGTGTGGTGTAAGTTGAGGTCTGAGTGGAAGTGTGGGTGAGGTGTTAGTTAAGGTGTGATTTTGATGTGAGTGAAGGTGTGGGGGAATGTTAGTTGAGGTGTAGGTATGTTATGAGTGGAGGTGTGAGTGCGGTGTTAGCGGTGGTGTGCTTGTGGTGGTGTGGGTGTGATGCTAGTGAATATGGTACAAGTAAAGGTGTGAGTCCGGACTTTGGTCATGAATTGTATGGATGTGGAGGTTCTGGGTGCGGTTGTGACAGATATAAGTATAGGACGTCTGCTTCAGAGACGAGAACTGCATGCTCATAAAGCTGAAGTTGGGGTTCAAAGACCATGCAACAAATATATCTTATATTATTTTCACGGAGTAGTCGCTGGTTTGAGACATCATACCAGTGATAGTTCATGATCCTGCGAAGACATTTAATACAAAAGGAGCTGATGCGGCTCTTAAACTCACCGTTAAGTGTCCTTGTCTCATTGAACGTCTGCAGCTTTGTCCTTCTGCACATGTATTGACAACGCCATATACTTTTGTCGAGTGAATCTATAAATCCACATGCTAAGCCGAGGCAATGATTAACAGTGTTGCCCGACTCATCACTCTTATGGATTACATTACCAAGATAAGTTAAATTATCTGCAAGATTTCTAAGTCTCTTACCACATGCATGAACAGATTCCACTGCATCATCCAATAAGTCACCTAATGCTTGAACTTTTGTCTTAGTCCAGGAGACCTTTAAATCCAACAGCTCCGACTCCTCGTGGAGTGCCTGAAGGGCCAATCTGAGAACATCTAATGTCTCCGCTAGGATCACTGCATCATCTGTAAGATCAAGATTTTTCATTTTGAAATTACCGATGTCTGCTTCACAGCAACTTTGCCCGACTGTCCGGAACAGTGACCAGTCCATACAAGTGCTGAAAGTGAAGGTGCTAGAACACACCCTTGTCTCACACCTGAATTCACAGGAAGAAGAAAGATGCTCCCCCATCATACTTGACAGCACTCTTTGTTCCCGTATAAAATCGAAACACTAAGTCAATAATCGCTGCAGGATTCCCACATAGCCATATTAGCTCCAAGAATGTTTCTCGGTGCACTGAGTCAAATGCCTCCTTGAGATCAACATAAACTGTCTTTTTTAAACTTAAGACGGCGTTCCACGAGCACCTGAATCCGGTCAATCGTTGAATTCTTGGGTGTAAATGCAGACTGCTTAGGTCTCTTCTCTTTAGCAAGTGGCCTCGGATTTCCACCAGTTTCTGCACTCATCACCACTTGATGCGAGTTGTCCTTCTCCCATCCTAACTGAATTAGCATGGAGGGTCAGCTTAAAACTTAATTTCTTCAGGGCTCGGTAAGCTGGCCGAAGGTCATTTGCTTAGAAAAATCCCTCAACCTCCTCGGCGATTCCTGTGACATATTTCTCTTTGTCTCTCCTCGGGGAAGTTCTCGCTCTATGAGACAGGGCCCTGTGCTGACCCAGATCTCCATCCAATTTGGCAGTACGACCCTCTTCAATTATGCTCAGCATCTCACCTGATTAGAAGCCTCTCCTTGACCTCGGTTTGACATCAATGCATTCATCAGTTGCTGATGGCTCCATGTTGAAAGTTTTCCCACAATTCTACAGGATCTTCCAGGGAGCCAAGAGCTTCAAACCGCTTTGAGACAACTAATGCATACTCTATTGCACACTCCTCATCCTTGAACTTCTCAAGTTAAAACCTACGGGATAACATTTTGAGATATTTCTGATTTTGGGTCATCGCCTGAGAGTAGCAACAACAAGTCTGTGGTCAGTAACAAAGAACTTGGCACTCTTAAGAACCCTGCAGTTCTGGAGAGATCTCCAACGAGTGCTTACGAGTCATTTAACCAATCTCCTTGGCCATACCACCGGCATTGGAGAACCACGTCCAGCTGTGTAGATTTGGTCCATTAAAGCAGGACCCACAATCCTTAGCGCCCTGGACCTTGCAAAGTTTAGGAAGAGAGAACTGATGACATTCCTGCTGCCTAAGCCATGAGGAACGACACATAGCATATTTGTGCCAGTAACTGTAATGAAGTCCCCAAGGACAAGGAGTGTGTACCATAGATGGCACTGTTCAATAATAGAGTTGAGCTTGATGTAGAATATTTCTTTCTCTTCTAAATTACTCATCTCTGTAGGAGCATACACTGCAACAAGAGAAATGAAGCCCATCGATTGCTTCATCCTCACCAGCAGTGTACGCCCGTTAACAGGTGTAACCTCCACAACTATGGGAACCAGAGATTGCAACAGCCAACCCCCTTGGGCGAGCATCATTGCCACAGCCAGACCAATAGTATGTGTAACTAACGAAACTGATCTCACCATTGCCAGGCCGCCTCACCTCAGAGAGAGAAACAATGTTGACCGCAGCTCCCCAGATAAATGGGTTAGTCGGTCATCATCCGAGAGGGTAAATATATTTCAGGTTCCAACCCGAAGACCGCTCTGAAAATTAAGCCCCGGAGCAGGTATTGGGGATCATGATTCGTTTGCGCTGCCACAACTACCCCGCAAGTCAGGAGTTTGTCTTAGGGATCCACTGCCATTCAGATTGCCGGCGTCTCAAAGTCTTTGTCCTGCACTCGTCACAGCTAGCACCCCTGCTCAACTGGCACCCCTGCTTGACTGGCAGGACTAGTAGGACTGGTCGAACCAGCCGAGCTGGGCTTGCCTAGCATTGGGTCCCCCAGAATTGCTGAGAAGGGTTGCGGGCACCCGCCTGGAAATGTTTACCACAATCCACTGTCCCTACTCCTCAATTGTGTGTGGTGGCAGCAGCTCTGTTTTTTGTTTTTTTGCAGGGTTGGGTTGGAGGCCTCACCCCAAACCAACTGGCTCTCCTCCATGATCATTGGAATCCATGAGAAGGTTTGTTGTTTGGGGGTTTTCCTTGCCCTAGACGATGTTGCCTGTCAAGGCTAACAAGTACCAGCTGCTCATCCTCTATAAGTCGCCTCATATGACAGTCATGGATTACATAGGAAGTACTGTTGTTTCCACTGCAGCAAGTGCAGGTGCTCAGGGGTAGGGTGGTCTGTAGATAAGACAACCCTGAGTCGAGGAGGCTCAGGGGAAGACAAAAAAAAAATCATGGCTGAAGCAAGTCGGGCAAGCATGCAATAGGATACTTGATATGCACCAGGTTGATGACTGGAGTCTCGCCCGGGAGGATTCCCCAGAGTGGAGTCGGAGGGTGAGTGTGGATACGCACTGTAACAGTGTATGCCCGCATTGATTGATTGATTGATTGTGATTATGGGTGGTCAAGCCCAAGTGTCTGAATGGATATTCTCGGGAGTCACCCGTCGAAGCCTAGTTGGTGCGGGCTTACACATTACTTTAACGGAATTTGCAAATAATCTCTCTAATAATTTGTTTTATTCTCTCTCTCTTCGCTCTCGCTCTCTTTTGCTCTTGCTCTCTCTCTCTCTCTCCCTCTCTTAGAATTGTGATGTATTATATTGCCCATTGATTAACAAAATCTTCTGCCTTGAGTTTTAATAGCACTTCCAATACATAATAACTATTGAATCATTATTTTACTTTTAAACGTCTAAGCCTTTGATATGTCATCCAGCGAATAGTTTTTAAAAAATCAGAGGGAAGCTGCCCATTTACGAATATCGTTTGCTTGCCCTTATTACTTTCACGTATGACTTCTACCAATAAAGCTGCTAATTGCCGCTTCTGCAAGCACGTACCTGCTCGTGAAACCCAAAGGGACCCGGCCTGACTTGGTAGAGATTCCTGCATAAATAAAATGAACGATTTCACTGGACATAAAAGGTGGTGTCTATCGCCGTGTTTGAGGGCTGGTACCTCGAATTCAGTAAATACATGATCAGTTAGGTATGTAGGGGCTATATGGACACTCATATCATGCCGGGAGAACCGAAGGCAAGATGGATCTGAACTCATCGCCGCCAACTCCGATACCCTATTACCCGTAGCCAGGGCCATAAGAAAAACAGCCTTCTTTAACTTTAACTCAAAGGGAGGATTGTGACAATACTTGTGAGAGTAAAGTAGAGTGAGGGCTTTATCAAGAGACCTGGTGGGCAAGAGTTGGCGCTGTGGGGACGAAGCCGGAAGCATGCACGCATGAACCCCTTCTCCTCCGCCTCAGGTATGGAAAGGCCAGTTAAATCGAGAAAAGGCTTCCTAATAGCCGTGAGGTGATTCCTTAATGTGATGACTGACAAAGATCTACCTTCGAAAAGATAATCTAAATATTTGAATATTAAAGCCACTGAGGACTGTTGTTGGTCAGTTTCTGTGATCCAGGTAGTAAAGGCCTTCCAGTGTGATTGGTACTGTCTTTGGGTTAATTTAGTATACTGATTAATTAAGTAATTTGTGAGTCACGCTCTCCCCAAATTTATTTAGCCATTTAGCCTTCTGAATGTCCACAAGGCAAAAGTTAGCAAGGTCTTGAGGTTTCCAATCGTGTCTAAGTGGAAATACGAGATCGGGAGTGACACCGGGTTCTCGTACCACGTCTTCAACTGGGTGTACCAAACTTGGGCCGGCCACAGGGGCGCTATCATCGAAACCATGCCCCGATAATCGCGTAGTTAGTGAACTACTCTACACATCAAGGATGCGTCTGGAGGCGGAAACAGATAAATGGAGCTCCATTTGTTCCAGTCCACCAGTAAAGCATCTGGTCCTCCCGCCGGGGTCTTTGTCCGGCGTGTGAGGTACTGAGGTAACTTGTGAGTTGTATGAGATATGTTGCATGAAGATAAATCTCTAGCTTTTCAGCTAGCAGAAAGATCTTCTCCGACAACCCTTGTAACACTCGAGATCTCGCTGACCCTTGCTTCTGAATTCAGATAGTTCATCCTGAAGGCTATAGACTTTCCCGCTAAAGTTGAGCCGTGCTCCTTTAAAAGGAAGAGGGGGACTAATAACTCTTTGGCATTTATGTGAAGGTCTTTGTACCTGGACCATAGACCCTGACCTTGATGGACCAGGTTCGACTGGTACCCCCTTCCCAGGGTATCCGACTCGTCTGTGTCGATCCAAACCGTCGGCGGATGATTTGTCCATGTCAAAGAGGAGTGTAATACTTCTGGCTTCGCCCAGGCTGCCCGCAGGTTGTAGATTAACTTCGGGATTTGCCATAGCGTTTCCGCCAGCAACAGCGGAAAGCACTTGTTTCTCTCCAAAATTAGCCTTTTCACGAGACGACCTAACGGAACCATCAACCTGATCCAGTTGAGTGACACTACGAGTGACTCCCAAACTCTCCTCATGGTAGTCAGAGAGTGCAGAAACCGAAAGAGTTTCTCGCGAAACCTCTGTCTGTTGTCTACACTTTGACTCAGAGTAAGAAGCTCAGTGTCCCACTTTAGACCCAGCCACTGGATGGCCCTCATGGGAGTCAAGCTGGATTTTGCCAAGTTCATTTTGAACCCCCGGGCTATGTTATGAGAAATTACCTGTTGTACATTTTCTAGGCATGCACTTTTGGAATTCGCTACTATTAACCAATCGTCGAGGTACCAGAAAATCATGATTCCTATTTTCAGCAATGGTAGCAAAGCCTGTCGTACTAGTTTGGTGAATATACGAGGTGCAAAATTTAGACCAAAGGGCATCCTTTGAAAAACAAACATCTGATTCCCTTGGCGCAGATTTAGGTTCTTTTGAAATCGTTTGTTTATAGGGACGTGCCAGTAGGCATCTGTCAGGTCTAAGGAACACATCCAACCTTGCAGAGGCAGTGTCAGCCCGATCTGATTCACCGTCAGCATCCTGAATGACTGATTGTGAATAAAGCGATTCAGAGAAGACAGGTCTATGATCGGTCTCATCTGAACGCTGTCCCTTTTGGGCACCAAGAATATCCGAGATGTGTAGATGGTCCGAGTTGAACTTACTGGGACAATGAGTGTTTACCATCTCCCGGATGATGGATCCCACCTCTAATGAAACATGAATTGATTCTACTGGGATACGTAAGCGGGGTCGCTGGGACCGCTTCCATACGAGGCCGTTGCGAACCACTGTCCTTGCCCATCCGAGGCCATGCCCGGTAACATACCCGGAAGTTGCCAGTCTCTTGACTGGTCTTGTCCGGCAGAGCTGCACTCGGTTCCAATGCGCCCTTTCGCGGCCCTGGGAGTGAGAGAGCTTGGTGGTGCTTCAGTTTTTTGACTGGGAGGGTTTTGACTCACTATGACTGCTAGGGGGGCGAGAGGCTTTGATATCATTGCCTGCTTGTTTACCCTTAGATTGACCCCTAAGCCACCTCCCTTTACCCCTGGACTGACCGTGGGCTCTAGCTGTGCCACTGCTTCAGGGGTTGAGGTTGCGTCTTACTAGACTGCGGTGACTGAAACGTGCTACGAAATGGACTCTTAGGATACTGTGCCTTATGGGCTGACTCACTCTTCTGTTTACAAGCAGTGGGACGGCTTGAGTCCAATAAACAGTTGATGGTGCGCCAGGCATCTGTGGAGGTAGGAGTAGCAGTAAATACATCAGATAATACTAGTCTTCTGCCTATCTCATCAGGGAGCTTCTTGACCAGATACACCCTCAGATCATGGCGTACCCGCACAGCCTCAAACAAAGCTGTGCGAGCATCCCCAAGAGTCTGAACAGCGTTCTGTAACAAGACGCGCCTAGTCAAAGATAGCGCCTTGTGAGTATTGGCATCCGTTACGGATTTAGTCGTCCTTGCTAATGACTCGGCTAGTTGGCGACTGAGTAGGAACTGCCTCCAGGTTCTCTGTCTCATTTTAAAATCTTAGAAAATCTTAAAAATAGACAACAAAAAGTATTTACAACATCACCTGTTACAAACAACGAATTGATAAATGCTATCCAACAATTGCGGGACTCTTCTCCGGGCTGTGATGGTATTCCCATGAAAATGTTGAGAGCGGTGGTCCCAGTTTTGTCCCCAGTCATTTTGCATCTTTGCAACAAATCATTTCACTCGGGAATTTTCCCTGACGAACTCAAAATAGCTAAAATAATGCCTATTTTTAAATCTGGAGACAAGACTGCTTAAAAACCATCGTCCAATTTCTATTTTACCGGTTATGAGTAAAATATTAGAAAAAATAATGTATAACCGAATATTAGATTATTGTGAATCAAACCAGATAATCTCTGATAGTCAGTATGGCTTTAGAAGGGGACGATCGACAGAATCAGCTCTGACTAAATTTAAAAACGATATCCTTGCATCATTTGACAAACGAGAATTTACAGTTGGCTTATTTCTGGATCTTTCCAAAGCTTTTGATACTATTGATCATCGTATCCTATTGGAAAAGCTCAAATACTATGGTATTCGTGGTATCACAAAGGATTGGTTTAAATCATATCTGGAAAATCGCAAACAATTTGTGGAATACAAAGAAAGTAAATCATCACAACAACTTATTTCTGTTGGTGTCCCGCAAGGAATCATATTAGGTCCATTACTGTTTATTTTATATATAAATGATTTAATTAATTCAAGTAACTTGTTCAAGTATTTACTGTTTGCAGATGACAGCACTCTTTATGTTAGTAACAGGGATCTACGTTCATTAATTGATATAGTCAATACTAATTTACAAAATGTTCGCGATTGGATAACTGCAAATAAGCTAACACTCAATATTGATAAAACCAAATACATAATTTTCCAAAAAAATAAGTCCATCATGCAAAACCTTGAACCAATCAAACTAGGGAACATAATCCTGGAAAAAAAGGAGAGCTTGAAGTTTCTTGGGATAGAGGTGGATGAACGGTTGTCATGGAGCTTCCATGTTCGAAATGTGAGGGATAAGATCAACAAACAGTGTGGCATACTCTACTTAACACGACATTGTTTTAATAATGACACAATGAAACAGTTATATTATTCACTGATGTATCCATTCTTCTCATATTGCCACACTGTTTGGGGGCAGTCTGGGAAAACTAAACTAAAATCATTAGATGTAGCTCACAAAAAAGTTATTAGAACAATTACATACCAGTCAAAATACGCCCATACCAATGAACTCTTCAAAAAGCTAGAACTCTTGAAGTTCCAGGACATAAATATATATTGCAGTGCTTTATTTGTATTTAAATCATTAAACCATATTAGCAACGAGGGATTATTTCGATATCGAATTAATCAAAGATACGAGTTAAGAAATGTCAACCAACTTGAAATTCCATTAAGAACGACTAGCCAATCCCAAACATCTATCAATTACCATGGCGTTAAGATTTGGAATCAGTTACCACAAGCATTGCAAAATATAAACACAGTGTCTGGCTTCAAAGTTGCACTAAAAAGACATCTACTGTCCAAATATTAACATTTCATTTTTATATATGTATTTGTATGTGTGCAGTCCTTGGGTATATATTTGTGTGGATAAATACGTATGTACTTCTGGGTGCATGCTTATATGTAAATGCATGTGCGTGTACAAGTTGGTATTATGTATTCGTATGTGTAAGTGCGTATTTACGTACAGTGTGTGGACGTACGTCCAGTATATGTGTGTATATGAGTGAGTATAGGTTGATATCTTGGTGTAAGTGTAAATGCGTGTATATAATAACTATCGTTTTCCATATTTTAAATTTCTAATAGAGACAGAATAATTACATGGGTCCATGTATTGACATACGCATGTGGTCTGGACTAATATCTCGGGGTCGCTTGGATTATATATTTTCTCTATGGAAATATTTTCATTTTTTTGCTAGTATACAGATACTAAATTGCACAAGTTGTTTATTAACCTTAACTGTAGAGTATCTAACAGAACTATAACGACATAAAAATTATGAAGAAACAAAAACTTTACTATATCTATTTGATTAGTAAATCTAATTTTGACCCGGGTATTTGTCTTGTAGTGTGTACAATTTTGAAATTATTAACTTTGTTTTCATATTATTATTGTAAAAGCTTTCGAGTTTAAGCTTGACGTGCCTTTAAGAGAGATACCTCTCACAAGGCTCAGCCAATGTAATGTTAATTTTGTATTATGATTATCATGTGTATGTTCTACTGGCTAAATAAAAAGTTTCAATTCAATTCAATTCAATTCAATCTTTATCAATTTGTAGCTGTGTAGGAGAACTGCGCGACCTCAGGGCGAGTGGGCTTTATGAATGTCCAGGTCCATATAAATGAGGCATAGGGCCCTTCTTAGATAGTACTGTATGATCAAGGAGAGGTGGAATTAAGTCAGCTAGAATATTGAGCTAAGAAGGTAATAAAGCAGCGGAAACAGGCGGAACAGCCACCGGAGTTTCAGTTATAGGGGGAGATTGAATACTAACTTAAGGTAAAACTTGTACTTGGCCCAGAGGTCGCACCGCCGGAGCTGGAGGTGTCGGCACCTTCACCTGTTTTTACTCTCTCACTGTCTTGATAAAGTCAAGCCTTTCCTGAAAATGTTCATGCATCACTAAAATTCTACCTTGCTGTCCAGTCGCTGACGAAGGGCGAGGAGATTCCGAGCCCTGTGTTCCAGAGTGTGAAGAAGACCGCCGATGGCCAGACGGCAGTTTCTTCAGGTCCGCTAAATGTTGTTACAGAGGTGTGACACCCGGTGGCCGGGCTGGGGGGGCTGTTGAGGCCTCAGAACGAGTCTCCCCAGACTGGTCAGCAGTGTCATGTGTTCTTCTCTGTGATGGGGGAGCACTGGACAGAACCTCCTCGCCATACTAAAGGTCGGGGATCGGAGAGTCTTCCTTTGTCTTAACCATAGAGCCACCCAGCTTGTCTGATGTTTGTGAGGTATCTAGGGAGTGTCTGCCGGAAGTGACACTGCTGATACGATCTTCCCCTAGTACCGGAATTGAAGGGGGTTTTACAGTGCCACCCGGTGGGGAATCGTGTAAGGCTGTATTCTCTTAGTTGGTGGTGCACTGATCCGCCGTGGAGAAACAGTAGGGCCAATGACACTAGCATCCGTGTTTGGAGAGGAATTCAGGCGGGAGGAAGAAGGAAGTCATTCTGGTTTAGATTTCTTCACCACAGACCGTTTTGAGGATTTCCCTTTGTCCCTGGACTTCTCTTCGCCACTTTTCTGGCAGGATGGAGAGTCAGGACGTCGTCTTTTTGTCTCTTGTAGCTGTAGAGGAGATGGCGACCGAAGTTCCACCAGAGGCGAACGAGACCTGGAACCCCAGGGTTTCAGACCAAGCGTCCCTGACGAAAGTCTGTCTGAGGTCCTGGGCCTTTTGGTGTGGCGGGAGGGAGCAATAACACAAGAGTCATCGGACTCAACAATAACGGCTTAGTCACTTTAGAAACTTAGGTTTAGCAACTGATGTACTAGGGCGCGCCGCCGCCGAACTGGAGGTGGCCGCAGTTTTCAAAAAGTCCTCGATTAATTGATCATCCAATTGAAGAGATTTATGAGCTACATCTCTGCAATACTGAACAAAAGTTGATCTAACATTAAGCAAAATTGTCTTACACTTGCCATCTGACTGGGTTACGAAACCATTACGTAAAGCAGAACACTGTTGACAGTTCTTGGATAACCACCGGCCCCGTGAACGATCTAGACAACCAAGGCATCATCTCACGCAATGTTTCTGTCCTAACACAGAAAGATTAACACAATTAGGGTCTTCTCAAAATTGAATTTGTGCGATATCCATAGCTCCCTCCCGCCGGGGTTGCAAATCCTCCTAGGCGTCCTGGTGGTAGTAACTTGGCTACCGCACCTGAGGATGAAATAGATTCAAGAATCAATGCTCATAGGGACACACCTAGGCTGGATTAACTAAATGTTTTGAACACAAGTGAGAAAAAAGAACGAACTAGCACTAGATTCAATCTCAATTCCCTTTCGTTAAGGGGAATGGCTCTAGAGTTATAACTTCTTACCAAAGTGATCAACACTGACCTAATCCCAACAAATTATTTAAGAACATAGTTCCCAATAATTCCAGCGCCCAACGCCGGGAAGAGTTAAACAGCATCTGATTAACGACCAAGATAGGAAGAGGTGAGCTTACGGCAGAGCCGATGCCCACACTCGCCGGGCATGCGTTATGGTAGTCCCAAACTACGAACTGTTTCTTGACTTGTAAGGCGGAAATGTCCTGAAGACTTCAGCTAAGCAGGAGACCCAAAAAGACAAAATATAGTAAATATGCACCCCCTGAATATTAACCACGGCTGGCAAGACAAGAAAAACGAATGTCGACCTATCTTGTGCCAAACAACGATAACCCGAATTCAACACAACTCTAGTCCCTTCTGTATCTCTATAAGAGACAGCCTGAAAACACGAGAGGCACGTTGTGACAGATCTCACTGATAACTCTTGCCGGAATGGGGCCCAGCTCTTCTAGCAACGCGAGTGGCAACATGCAATTTTATGGCACAGTTTATACATCACATTAATAATGTATCCTAGCCATAAAATGTTTCCTACAGGAGGCCAACTAGACGGGGGCGATGGACGTTGATTAATCAAACATCAATAATCACAAACCTGCTAGCCTAGGATGGCTCTCCTTCCCCCATCACGATGAACAGGAACGTAGGCTGAAAAGTTTCGTGAACATGTGCCGAACCCCTCACTAAGTGAGGCAACTCGAAACCGCTTAACCCACCCAATTGGGTAGCCGAAAAGTGGGGCCCATATCCTCTAAAAGAAGCCTCATGCCTAAACTAACTCTTAGTAAATGAAGCGAGGATAAAAAACACTAAAAAACAAAACACTTGGAAGCCTTGTCTTATCACAACAAGGTCATCCTGATAAAATTTGCCAATGCACCCCCAGGACAACTCCTAGGGCGAGTGGGAAAGGTGTACACAGCCTGGCTAATCTATAATACTACCCTAACTTCAGCACAAGTATGTACAAATGAGCAAAAGACTCACAAGCCGTAGGCAGGAGATGAACGAAGCGAGGCTCGGCACACCTACGATCCCCACGACGCCTTGGAGAAGAAGGACACAAGAGCCCAGATAAGGGCTTGGGACGCGCAAGGACAACAGCAGACGCTTGAGAAGCGCACTCTGCCAGATCACCCTTGATATTTTTATTTTCTTATTTTTTACTAGTTTTTTTCAGTAGTGGTACCCACATCATTATACGGACGAGTCCGTGAGTGTTTTTGTGCATTCGCTCACAAAGATTTGACAATCTTGATATTTTACTCTCCTAGGCAGGTCACTTTAATGGCGAGCCAGAGGTTCAAAGATTGTCCATAACATTTGTAAGGCGCATCGTCAATGATGGAGGGGCCACTAATAAATATAAATATATATATATATATATATATATATATATATATATATATATATATATATATATATATATGTATGTATATATACTGTATATATATACTGTATATATCACCGACAGGTAGGACAAATGTTGTAGGCTAAGTATATGTAATTATGTTCCCTATTTCCGTGTTTACTATACATTTCCCAGTAGACATTTTATCCACTATGATGCGGTCCTTTTTCTAACTGTGTTTCTTGCCAGTCCAAAATTCGGAGGATGTGGTGGGTGGGAAGAGAGCATTATATAATACTGTCCTTGTCTTATACCCTATAGCATATACCATTACATTATTTAAGGCTGGACTGCCTAGTAAGGACTGCAAAGTCAGTGCAGTCTGTATATCTATGTCAGTCAACTCGATTATTATTATATATAAAATAAGCAGGATGTAGGGTACGTCCTAGTAACAAAAACGTAAAAGTATTATCTAAAAATACTATTTTATCCTCTTGACCTCCCCTACATATCTGCCGCCTCCACCGTGTCATCAAGACTTCTGATGTGACCAGTGTTTATATTTCCCTAATGTGACTCGGCTCTCACAAAAACATCACCACTCTCCCATTACCGTCTGGCTGGGCGGGGAACATCCACATTATGTGTAATAAACTCTCGGGAGCTTGTCGCTGGCTCACTGTTTTAATTATAAAGACGGCGTCATTTCTTAGTAATACAAATTAGAGAAGGACAATTAATTTGTGCAATTTTTACCGTCGTCAAGACACTTATTTATAATGCACTTTATATTTGTTTTTCATGTTGTCAGTGTTGGCAGACGAACAAAGTACCAACTTGGGATGAAAAACAAGGCATTCGTCTGATAGTTTTATATTTATATATAAGCAGGTTATGAAGATACATATGGAATAAAATGGCTTTAATGTGATTACAATCTTTAAAATTACCAGCAAAAAAAGTTTGGAAAGAAAGGATGATGTGAATATTCTCAGTGCTCTTCTGTCAGTCATCACACAAAACGTTAGTTTAACAGGACACTAGCACGAAGACAGCTTATTAGTGTCCGAATTAGCAAACTTGCAGCAAAAACCCAATCGCGAAACGACCTAATACGACAGAATTTAAAATATTTCTGTATTAACTAACGTTCTTTCTCTTAGCCTCTTGTAGCAGGTGACCCAAATTCTCCCTACCGAGGATTGTGGGAGTCGTCCTCGGAAGTTATTGTTTTGGATTATAAGAAATCAAATATCTTTAACACTGAAGATCATGACGCGATTTGGCTGTTTATTCTGGCTATCAGTAGACGATGTTATACAGCTTAAATATGATTTGTTGGAATGAAAAGGGTAAAGACTGTTCAAAGTAACCCTCTGACTTGCATATATCCTTCCTAATCTGAATTAAATCGTTTAATAGGGGATATCGGCTTCTCTCACCCTTTCCCTCTCCCTGTACTGTCAACGGTTGTTATATGCTGTATTTAGACATTTCTACAGCTCTCACACATTATAAACATTGCACGTAGCTGCATATTAATAATTACTCAACATTATATATATAAACAAAAACATATATAGTGCCATAATAAGGTCAGGCTACTAACACATATATTTTTGCTTGCAATCATTATTAGTTTCGTATGGAATTTCCTATGACTATCAGGCATTATTGGCATCGAGTATAGTCGTATAACTATATACTGAAACATATACAGTATATATATATATATATATATATATATACAGTATAACTATCTATCTATCTATTGCCTGACGCCGTGATCCCCGAAGGTGTGGCCACGAACGAACCGCCCCCATGCACGTCTGTCCCCAGTCAGTCGACGCCCCTCCTCCCAGCCAGCACCGCCTTCATTCATATACATCCTCACTTCATCCTTCCACCTCTCCCTCGGTGCACCTCTCCCTCTCTGTCCTTCCATATATATAAACAGTATAATTATATATATATATATATATATATATATATATATATATATATATATATATATATATATATAAGCAATATTTACAGTATATATATATATATATATATATATATATATATATATATATATATATATATATATATAAGCATATCCATGACGTAGAAGGCGAGGTGTTTCGTCCATGTTGATACCGACGGCATAATCATTAGTTTAGACACAGCCTCTAGAGTCTAGGCTCACGTGTTAACTTGGCAGAGAGTTTGCTTCAATAAGATTATGAACTAAAACCTCACCTGACACACTGAGCAGTGTATCAAGATGAAATTATAACTATAGCTAGTTTTTGTTAATTTCCGACCACTAAGTCAATTGAGCTCACCTCTTTTGGGCTAGCAATTATATTATAAACTAACTAGTATGTCCTTACTCTTTACTTTGCCTTACCTTAAGTTTTTCAAACCTATTCAATCTGCTCTTACATTAACTTAAACTCGGAAGGCACTATCTTGTGGACAAAGTAACCTGATGATTATTACTGGGATACCACTATATTCTGCCCATTATAATTAGGTAAACATGTATCCACTCATTCAGACTAATTTGTTGAATCACGAAATAAAAATGTAGCTTTCCTTTTAATGTAGGACGACATGTAATAATTCCCTGATTACTTGAAAGGAAAAACTATATACTCAAATGACGGAATATCGTATTATTTGTAGCGATACGACTGTTCTGGAGTCTTCTTTACTTCTAAAGAGAACTCTCGAAAGTCTAAACTTTCGCGTCATTACAATAACAGTGAATTTCGATTTATGTGAATATCATATTTACTATCAATATCGTTTTTCGATCCTTCTCATTCCAGCAGTCATCTTTGGATGAAACAAATTGTTCACCTACCCATAGTTGGCAGTATATAATATTTGCGTTTATCTGTACGAGAAATGTTTTAGATTTGTCAGTACAATTGTGTGTGTGTGTGTGTGTGTGTGTGTGTGTGTGTGTGTGAGTGCATGTGTGTGTGTGTGTGTGTGTGTGTTGTAAATATGCCATTCTGCCTAATATTAAGTGGTATTATTATAATTGAAATAAACGTCATTAGAGCTTAAGAAAGTGTATTTTGTATGTGTGATTGTTTTCCTAGAATATATTTAAATCAGGAAAACATGTTTAAACATTGGTAGAATATCGAGTAGCTAGATAACTGAGCAATGAGCATAGCAGAAAATATCTAGAAAGGGGGCTTGAGGTCCTGCCAGGAGACCAACAGTAGACAGGTTTTTGTTGTGGTGTCAGTGTTTTGACAGACACGTAAACCTTCAGGCCACGTCCCTGGTTCCATAAGGACAACCAGTGGTTTTCTCGAAACGCATTGTACGGTGATGTGTCTGAGTGTTAGACACGCGCATCTCCAGGAGTGAAGGCAAGCAATTCTCCCGACAGTGCAGTGACGTGTTATGACCAGTTATTAGACAGACCACCAGTGGCGGTAATACTGCTGTTGTTGGGATAGACATTGTGAGAACCATAGTTCTTCTCATCTTGTTCATAAACCTGTTTTTGTGCTTGGGTGTCAACAGTAATCATCATGGAAAAATCGAATGTATTTATTTCATTCCCAACATCAAACACCTCCCAATGAGATTATGTATGCATGTATATGTATATATGTATGTATGTATGTATGTATGTACCAAGGCACATACCCCATTACTGAGGGTGGCCGCATTTATCTGAATGTTCGTTGTTTGAGATTCGTACATTACTAATATTTGTATTAGAGCCGTTGATGCATCGACTGAATGCTTGACTGGAGATTTAATTATATTATTGTATAGTGTAAATAATATTCATAGGCCAATCATGAATATACTTTGTGAGCATGTATCGATTAAAGCTTATAGCAACACGATATCCATACCTAAGTTAGGAGTTTTAGATATATTGTATACTGTATAATTATATTGTATTCAAGAGAAAATGTAATGGCCAATGAATAAGCTAATATAGGATAAGAGACTGTGCAGTAAATATTGCATAAGATCTTTAGGCCCCAGTGAATTCTTCAAAATATAATTCATATATTGTAGCTATACTTAATAATAATATAATGAATATGTCGCTCGTCGGTCCATCTACGAGGAGATCTATTTTCTCTCATAATACGGCTGCTTGGTATTAGTATTGTCTGGCTTACAACATTAATACGGTAGGGGTGGCATTATTGAAAAAGGCGGGGCCCCTCTCCCTAATGACTTCAACGCCAGGTGGGAGGTGAGATGGAGGGGACTTAAGGTTCAGTTCTCAACATAAATATTATATGAAGTTAAACCAATTCATATCTTTGAACCTTTAAAGCTAAGTTCTTATCCCTTTGAGTACCAGCGACGTGTTATATTTTATTCTAGCTATATTTTGACGATATTATGCAGCTTAGGAAGGATATGTGGTAGTTAACAGGGTTGGCTGAGATAGTTTGAAGCCTTATCATTGCTAGAGGTCCTTCCCAAGCTGAATAAAATCGTCGAATAGTTGCCAGAATATGATAAAATGGACGTACCGGGTTCTGAACGGGTTAATCATTTGGGCTATAATATAGAATTGTATTGTCTTGTTTGCGTTCGATACTGATTCAAATGTGTTCGCCACCATTTATGTTCTTGACTGTACTATCGCGCTAATAAGTGATGTCTCGGCACCAAGTATATTTTGATTCATAATTGATTTCAGCAATGTCTAAACTAACTTTATTCATTTCGAGGGGAATATACAAACCTATTCCTACACTTAACTACCCTATTCAACATCTGACAGACAATAATACAGCACAGAGCGAGCCAAACGTAAGGACAGCTGAGGTTTGACTTATTAGCGCGACTGTACATGTTAGTGGTTACGGGGAAAGTATGTGGATTTTTGTGATGCACAGTTCGCTACATATGTTCTGATGCTCGTCGTGATGTTATGTATGATAGTAGACTTAGTATGAATGTATTGCGAGTGTGGTTTCTTATGTATAAGAGTAAACTAAGTATGAATGTATTGCGAGTGTGGTTTCTTATGTATAAGAGTAAACTTAGTATGAATGTATTGCGAGTGTGGTTTCTTATGTATAAGAGTAAACTTAGTATGAATGTATTGCGAGTGTGGTTTCTTATGTATAAGAGTAAACTTAGTATGAATGTATTGCGAGTGTGGTTCCTTATGTATAAGAGTAAACTTAGTATGAATGTATTGCGAGTGTGGTTTCTTATGTATGAGAGTAAACTTGTATGAATGTATTGCGAGTGTGGTTTCTTATGTATAAGAGTAAACTTAGTATGAATGTATTGCGAGTGTGGTTTCTTATGTATAAGAGTAATCTTAGTATGAATGTATTGCGAGTGTGGTTTCTTATGTATGAGAGTAAACTTGTATGAATGTATTGCGAGTGTGGTTTCTTATGTATAAGAGTAAACTTAGTATGAATGTATTGCGAGTGTGGTTTCTTATGTATAAGAGTAAACTTAGTATGAATGTATTGCGAGTGTGGTTTCTTTTCATTATCAGTTGACTAGTCGGATGAGTTAACCGTTGCATAAAAATGTACAAATGTAATTCAATCAAGCGCATTATATTTCCATGTATAAGATCACGGAGAGGAACAGAGCTTATATGGGCAACTGTACAGTATATGCCTGCGTTGAGATGGTATTCTAGTGTGTATCGATATGCAATTGATAAAGGATACTGTGAAAGCTTTTGGTTTATAATGACCCTAATAATTTGTGTACTTGGTTACATAATCCCACCACAGTTTTGCTTTTGTACCCAAGACGTTTCTATATAAAGGACACATTGTACTTTATATTGTAATTTAGCAATTCATATGCTCATTTTTCATACGCAAAGCACTTTAACCCGTGGAGCCCCGGCTAGTTTTGTAATGTTTGCGCACCAGAACCCGGCCGGTTTTCAAAAAATGGTTTTATTCCAGAAACAATAGCGAATGGGTTAGGAATGAAGGAAAAACCACGAAAAACCGCTCAAAAAGCTTAAAAAATGGTCCTACAGAGCCCCCGAAAACGGATTTTATAAGAGTAAAAAATTGAAGGCAATTATCCCCAAAAAACAGGTTTTTGCACGCTCGCGCGCACGCACGTGGACTTTGAGAGTTTTCAACCATCGGCACGGTTGCGTGGGATACGTACACAGTTCCCATACAAATCTGAGCCCTCTTGAGTGGCTACACCTGAAGTTACGGTCGGCGCAATTAGGGTGACGCGCCAGGCGCGTCTCTGGGGCTGTGCGTTTCATACATCGCCGACGCGTCAGGCGCGTCGCTGGGGCTGTACGGGTTAAACATTGAATATTTCAACACACAAAGCGTTTCTTATATAAATATTTGGTATCCAAAGCAGTTAGTACTTAACATAATATGCTTCTTTCTCATGACATATTTCTATAATTGTTTCTTGTGTGTCATGCCTATCCGGGAGGATGAGACTCGTTAGTCTTGGTCGGCAACCCATCTAGGGGAGACGAACCTTATATAAATCAGGGAGGATGAGACTCGTTAGCCTTGGTCGGCAACCCATCTAGGGGAGACGAACCTTATATAAATCAGGGAGGATGGGACTCGTCAGCCTTGGTCGGCAACCTGTCTAGGGTAGTAAAGCTTATACAAATCCATACTGCTTACCTAAGAATGAATCAGGTTAGTGGATGGACAAGCCACACACTACTATAGAAAAATAGTGCTAAAAAGATACATAGAGGTTCTCGGAGTCGGACAAACCCTAAGTATAGTGGTCAGTCCTGTAAGTGTTTAAATAAACTGACACGGGTTCAACTTGTCCTTCTCACAGGGGACAGGTCTGCTTGGGGGTGTTCTGTGTATGGCCACCCTTATAAAGAGGAGTAAGGTGTCTGACAATAACATTGAATAGATTTTCATGCTCAAGAGGAATTATCGCACACACAAATGTTAGCATCGGAGTCGAGTTTGCTCACATAATTATTTTACTACAAATGTTATCAACATTGGTGGTACTTGAATTGGATGCTATCACGCACGTGTGGATTGCTCGCATGGAATACAAAGACAAATATATGTAATTACTTATAAATTTCACTTTATCTTGTATATTGATTTGCGTTCCTATCTCTTGTCTGCCTTTTGATCATCGTCATTATAGGATAAATTAAGGAATACAATTTCTCACCTTACCATACTTAGCAAATTATGGTTTGTGGAATATCGGCTATTCAAATTTTGTCATACTTACTCCATCCTTTCCATGATAATATTTCAATTATAGATGAGAGTGGTGACTGTGGTTCGGAAAACGTCACATTTCTCCTTCCTTTCACATATAAAAGATGTCCTTCTCCTGTAGCAGTAAAGTCGGTCATTTCCTTTCTCTGACCTAAATGAGATTGATGGCCTTACCAGTGTGTAACCCTTCGTTATTATAATCATAATGACTAAAAACAGGCTGTTATTGTATATAATTTCCGAAATATATATTTATCTTTAATGTATGCTCACTCTTTTTTATAGTTTTTCATTAACATGGGATAGATTAGTATATTCGTAGGCTACACCCACAGTGTTAAAAATACCACAGTTAAGATCGCAAAGGAAATATACAAGCAGCTGTTGTCCTTCGTCCTTCCATGATTTATTCTATATGACAAATTACGATTAAATTTGTACCCATCTCCTACTCTGAAGTTCAGGCATCGTGCCAGATTCTGTCTGACTTTGGTTCAGTGATCTGCGACAGGTGCCACGGCAAGAGTGGCCGACTGCCATGCCAAACGCCTGATCACTACCGGTACCCTTTACTGACACTTTGGAGCTCAATATCCTGCCAACTTTGATAACTCATTGGAGCTATGTCCAACATGAGGCCATCATTTATTACTTTATGAGAAGGAAATGAAGTTTCATCATTGGCTAGTCTCATCTTTTACGTGCAAAGAAATCATTGCATGTCACCATGTGGCCAAAACAAGACACACAAATAAAACAACAACAACATCATCAACAATAATAATTATAATAATAATAATAATAATGTGATCTCCTCCGAGAGATCACTAGCGCTGAAGACCAAATTAGTAACCAGATTCTATAACTAATTTCCTTGGAAGAGGTGTTAATAAGAGTTAGCTGGTTTACTCTCTGTGTAGGTGAGGCACACATATAAACAGTGTGGGAAGCCAGGCAATTGAAACAGGAGTTCCAGCAACTCTTTATCATATGCCAATGAGGCCTCCCCTGGGTACTTCCCTGCTCGATTATTGCCACGAGTCTTATAATATCAATTCCATACAAACCTATAATACAACTCTGATGTCCTATATGCACAGTGTACTGATTTGTTTTTAATATATACAAATAAGAAAGCTAGAAAACTGTAGGTTGACTAATATCGGGTATGACATACAGTATATGCTGTTTATCCCTCTGCTCCCAAGCCTTGATCAGTTCACTTGTCTATCTGTATACCTACTTGCTTGTCGTCCTACATATTTACCTGATCCTGTATAGTCAGTCGTGTACCACCTTCACAACTTCAAATTATATATCTATCTTTAACTTTATGAACAAATTAGTATAGAAAGCTTCTGTACTATTATATTATATTCAGACTAAGTCCAAGCAAAATACATAATAACTTAATTTAAGATGGCAGATAATATATGGAGGAGTATCATGATTTGTGTTCGTGGGTCGTACATATATCCTGCCTACCTGTGTTTGTGTTTGTTTGTTTGTGAGTTGTCCCTTTACTTGAATTTTGGAAGAAGATACATTCAAACTTGATATCGCAAGTGGTGCTGTAGTGAACAATACTTTATGGTAGACTAAGTGGACCAATAACGTTGTGTACGGATACTTAGTGAGGCTTGATGCATGGACATCTTCTTATGCACGTTATCTCTGCAAGTATTATGTTAATGCTTGGTGAGTATTATAATAGACTCGCCTACTACTACTTGAACCGGATTTTAAATCGTTCTTGTATAAAACAACAATATTATATACTGTGAATGTTTGGACGGACTCCTCTATCTACTTATCCTGACCCCGATGAACGTAGTGCCAATTTGTGCTCTCGTGCGGAAGAGGAAATATTCAAGTGAAATAAGAACACGTGTGTCCTGAGGAATAATTTACTGATTTATAATTTATTATTATGGACTAATGAATTTTATTAATTAATTTAGTATATAGTTTAGACTGCTTCGAAGATAAAGAGCTATAAATGATCGAACAAGCTGTTCTTGCTGTTGGGAATCAGAAGTGGGCTGTGGAAACGACAAAGTTATTATAGGTCGTATCTTTCGATATATTGAGCAGTAACTGTTATGCAGATAGGTACAATCCACCAAATACATATGCCATATTGGCATATGCTCGAACGTCCCTTGATTTTGGCCCTGTCACTTTTTCAACTCTGGGGGAGGCACTCGCTTCAGGTAGTTCTGCCATTTGTCTCCCTCACTCACATAGACAAAAATATTGAAGCAAAAAGTGCATGAGAAATTTGCGTTTGCATATGCAATTTACTGATTTACTAGATATGAATGACATGGTGGTATGTTACCTAGCATAGTGAAGTATATGGGAATAATAGAAGTCAATCTGATAATAAAATATACAAATGTTATTATATTATACACATTTTAGCAGCTTGTGCAACCAAATGAATTATCTTAGAGCAATTGCCTTTCAGAAGTTAGACATTATCATCTTTTTACATAGATAAATACAAAATCCACACACACTTTTTAACAGCATCTTATATACTAGGATAAAGCTTGATAAAAATGTCATAGACCATGCAAGAGAGGGAAGAGGAAAGGGACAGCATTTTTTGTCAGAAGTTACCTAAAAAGCTGCATTAAATCTGTCAGTAAAACAACTAGCAACAATGAAAGTGTTTGGGTAGATATTAGCGAGAGTAGTGAGACTAAAGTTATTGGCGTTATTTATAGACCACCACATATAAGTAGAGATAACGGACTAGCAATACGTACGTTACAGCTCATTAGACGTTTCAACTCCAGAACTTTCACATACCGAATATAATAGTTTAATGATGGCAACAATGAAATGAATAGCGACTTTATTGCATTTCGGGGGTTAATGCCGTTAATTATATCAATAAGTAGGACTGCAGCATCGGATATTATTACACCTAAACATTATTTCAAAACATATTAAAAATATATAATTATATTTTAGTATAATATACTGTTAGATACTTACAATTTTAGAAAATGTTGTAATAGGTAACCTTTGTTGCAATAATTTTCCTCCCTAATTGCAAACTACCTAAACAAAACAAATACAATGCCTTTCGAAAACCTTAACAATGCTATCGTGAGTTGGAACATCATTACCGTACTTTTGCAGGTACCTTAGATTACTGAAATCAACACGAACCAGTACCCAAACTATCAGGAGCTATAATAACCTTACCCGAGCGTGACAATCAACGTATCAAAGCCACCACGAAATAGTACTTGAAAACCTGTACGACACTATCGGGAGCTTTATTTATCGTGGGTCGTGGAGGCAAATCAGTGCCTCTTGCTGTGATGTCTGATAGGAACCCTCAGCTCAGAGTGTTATTTGACGGTCGTACATTTTGTGTTCCTATGTTTATGAAGGAGACAAAAGGCAGTTAGCCTGTAACGAGTGTCTCCCCCAAATCCAAAGGAGTGACAGAGCCAAATTTAAGGGACGTTGGAGTCAATTTGCCTGGACACACTAAGTTTAAAGCAGATTAAGTAATTGGTTGAAGGAAATATTGATTGAGGGAGAGAGTTCCAGAGTTCACTTTTTGAAAAGAAGAAAGACAGAAAATTTGCCAAAATATGGGTTTGAGAGCTGGACAGAACGGGAGTGGGACTGTGTTGAAAGGCGGGTGCCTCACACTCGCCGCAAAGGAGGGGTATGCACTGAGAGAGCTCTGAAGAACACTGATAGTTGTAATAATGATAGAATAGTGAAAGAGATGCAACATTGTGGCGTGTAAAAAGAAATTGTAGGGAACTAGTAAGAGGAAGTGAGTTGATGAGGCCAAATGTTTTTTATTCTACTCTTTCGAGAAGTGCGGTATGGGTGGAGCCTTCCCACACATGCGAACAATACATAATACAGGGGTGCACTGTGTCCTGATACAGAGCAAGAAGCTCTGCGGAGTTTAACAACCCACAGAGACAGTTGAGCACACCTAACTTTTGGGAAGCTGTTTTTAGCAAGAGTGGTCATATGATATTTCCATGAAAAGTCGGATGAAAAAGAAACACCTAGAATATTGAGAGAATATGAAGGGTTGAGTTGTGCATTGTTGAAGAATAGTTGATAGTCTTGTGGCAGATTGTGATGGAGAGATAGAGGGAAAAACTGGGTCATGGAGGCATTGAAAGTAACAATATTTTCTCTGCCCCAATCAGAAATGATTGATAGATCAGAAGATAGTCGTTCTATTGGCTCGTCATGTTTGTTTTGGAGTGCTTCCATGCTGTGTTGATTTGAAAAACTAGTTGAATAGTCTAAGGTAGATTCGTCAGCATATGAGTGAATAGGACTAGAGGTACAGTTGAGTAGATCATTAATGAATATTAGAAAGTTAATTGGAGACAGGACAGAACCTTGAGGAACACCGGAGTTGATAGGTATCAGGAAGTGAGCAATGACCGTCCACAACTGCAGCTATGGAGCGGTCTGAATGGAAATTAGAGATAAAGGCACAAACTGAGGGATAGAAACGGAAGGAGGGTAGTTTAGAGATTAGTGATTTGTGCCAGACCCTATCGAAGGCTTTCGATTTGTCTAGTGCAATACAAAAAGTCTCACCAAAGTCCCGAAAGGACGATGACCATGTGTTAGTAAGATAAACAAGAAAATCACCAGTAGAACGATCCTTAAGGAAACCATACTGGCGATCTGAAAGTAGTTTATGGGAAGCTATATGCTTAAGAAATTTTGAGTTAAGAATAGTTTCAAAAACTTTATAGATTTAAGAAATGAGAGTAATTGGACGATAATTTTAGGGTTGGGAGCGATCACCACTCTTTGGGACAGGTTGAATAAGAGCAAACTTCCAGCAAGAAGGTAAGACGTTTGAGGAATGACAGAGACGAAAGAGTTTGTCTAGGCAGTGAGTCAGCACGGAAAAACAGTTTTTGAGTACAACAGGAAGAACACCATCCGGTCCGTATGCATTCTTAGTATTAAGGCCAGAGAGGGCAGTGGTGTACATACACCGCAGTGCAATTAAAGAAACCTATAATTAGCTAACTTCAATTTAAATTCTACCTGATAAGTTCTAGTTCTCTATGAGGACTTAGTTGAGTAGAATTGCTTTATCAGTCCGTACCAATTTGTTGACATTAGTAATATTTATCATTCCATAATTGAGTAATATGACAATTTTTGTAATGCTTAAATAACTTCAATACCATTGACAATTTTTGTTAGTCTCGATAAATATATATCAAAACTATCATCTAAGTATAGATAGACTCGAACAATAAATGAAAAAAGTGCCTTCTTGGTCACTATGGTCAATGATAATTTTGATCTCCAGGCGAATTGGTATACAGCTGATTCTGCCTAATTGGTAGGCCTATTCGTCAAGGAATAATTTTGGCCAGTTACAGATTTGGTCCACGGCCGTTTGGGTACTCGACTGATTTGGTTCATGGGATTAATGCGATTGGTACTGGCCAAGCCACCGGTTTGGTCCGCAGCTGGTTTAGCTTGTTGCCGTTTTGGTCCATAGCATATGTGTTGAGTGGTGTCATTAGGTGGGTCGTTTGTGTTCGTGGTTATTTTTGTCTGTAGCCATGTTGGTCCTGGACCGCTTTGATCTGCGGCCGATTTGGTCTGTGGCATATATAGTGCCGAATGCTCAAGTTAATCTGGTCTGTATAAGCCTAGTGTACATTTTGATTCCTAGCTGTTTTAGCTCGTGACCGTTTTTGGCAAGGGCCGTATAGTTGGTTTGTGGCATTGGTATCAACTGAATATCCAAATTCCATTCAGTTCCGTTCAAGCATTATATCATAGAGATTAGACCGCAGTTGGGGTAATCAAGTCATCATTGTTTTTTTTGTTTTTTCACAAATCCTGTGGTACAGTACCTAGTACGACTCACAGTGAGTATAGTGGAGAGCAATAAAAAACTGTTCATGGTTAAATTTTCATGAGTTTATTTCGGGGGTGCGGGAGGCAGTGGGGTTATCGGATGTTGGCCAATGGTTCATTGTTTCTGTTCCAGTACCAAATGAGGGTACTGACGAGGTTATGTATAAATCCGTAAACTAGCTTCCAACCAATTATGTTTACAAATAGACACACAAAAAACAAACAGACAAATAACCAAACCAAACAATCCAACAGCAACGAATATAATTATATCCTTTGCGAAATTTTACTTGGCGGAGATATCAATATCTGCTTAACCTCACTCTCAGATACCTATCACGATGTACTCTTGCGTGTACTCTTGTTGTTTTCCCTAGCAAATATTTAGACATGATAAAGTCTTTTATTGAGGGGCTGATGACTGGGTGTGTTGTTAACTCACTGATTCCTTCCGAGGATAAGAGCAGACAGTGTCGAAGATCACTGAATTATCTGCCGGGTTCTCTTTGCGGGGAATCACATGAGCCAATGTTTTTTCTGGCAATTTTGGAGTGACACCATATGTTCGTAAATCATTTGGGGCATATTTTGCATTGATATCGGTAACTCCTCTAAAAGTTGATCAATGTATGCAGTTAAAAAACTAAAACACTATAATTGGGAAGCTAAAGTACAAGAGCAGACTCCCAAATTGGCCGGAAAGTTAATGGTATGACTCACCTTTTATGATTGCCACGCCTAAGGATTACCACAAACGCCCAGTCAGGTCTTGGATACTATTTATACCCAATTGGAAAATTACCGATTTGAATGAGGTGAAATATAAAATAGTTATTAAACATGTACCAGAGGGAGCTTGACTTGTGTTCTGGGAACTGAATGACGAACACAGATGAATATAATTTAATGAAGAATCCCGATCAAGAATCAGACTGTTTATACGTTGATAATCGTATGTCGATATTCGTAATATACATATCGACCATCAGTCTTGTAAAAAACGATTGCATTTAACCCTTTCACGCATTAATGACGCAGAGGTTGCCATATTAGCAATAAGAAATAGAGTTCTCTCACTCTTATAATTACCTCTCCAAAATTAGTTTTCTGCCCACAACTAACTCAAAGACAACTGCAGAGGTTGATGTAACTAAACTAAAGGTTTCTAAATTAATACCCCTGATGGTAACAAAGGCTTTAAAGTATCCCCAATAGGCTCAGAATCACGTCATATGTCGGAGAGGGTTAATATTTAGTTGCACAATTCGCAACACACACACACATATATATATATATATATATATATATATATATATATATATATATATATATATATATATATATATATATGAAATGTCGGGTTGGTATTTCTACTCGACTGGTTATAATCTCGATAACAATCTTATCATAAGATATCTTGAGATAGAATATGCTCGACAGGGTCACGTCTAGCTTTATATATCTTGCATCAACTTTTTATCCCAAGGCAGCAGTCACACAATAAGAACAATATTACTTCACACTTTAGTTTATGCAATGGACATAGGTTATGGTATATAGTGTATTGTTCTGTCATATAGGGCAGACAATAAGAGGTACTCAAGTGACGTATCAAACATAGAATGGTATATAATGATAACTTAATTGTATTTAGTCACGTTACATTTACACACAGTATAGGTAATATAAATATGCAGGACTAATAGTGTTACACATGTACATAGGTAATCAGTCAGATGATAACACATATGAGAGTGCAACGTCTAACGTGAAGACTTCTGGCCCATTGGAGCCATTCAGGTTAATTCAGGGGCCCATCTGACCCATAACATGGGTCAGGGTACTGCTTCGGCAGGAGTCCAAGGGCAGGGGTGGCAGTGGACAGCAGGCTCCTTCTCTCTCAGGGGGGAACGACTCCCGGACAATAATCCGGACGGAGCGTTTAGGTAGTTATACTCCCGGACATATATCCGGATGGAGCAAGCTACTGAGTTTGAGCTGACTTCCTGTAGTTTCAGTCAGTAGGCCTACATATTTGGGTTATTTCTCTTGGTCAGGTTGCATGATCTCGCATTAATAGGGGCATAGTAAATACATAAAAATGGGCTATGTTGAGGTTAACAATTACATGAAAAATATATTATGGTGCTTAATGACATCGCACTGAGGTTCTCGTCTTTTTTACCTTTGGTTCTTTCTTATAATTATCATCAAGCCTGATGATGTAATTCGTGATTTTCTGTTCACTATTTGTTTTGGCTCTTTGGATTGTTTATGTAATGATTTTCTTCTGTGGGACTTCCTATCACCATTTCACTTTTCTTCTCGTCTGGCAGCTTCTTGAGGATGGAGGGCCCCAACGATTTAAATACTCCCAGGGCTCTTTATGCTTAGATTGCATAAACACTTTTTCATCATAGTATTCGGGGGTAGGTTCTGCCTTGGCTATTTGAGACCCACACTGTGATTGGCGGGGCCGTGTGAGTTGATGATAGGTAGGGCTTGACCTGCCCTTCGGGGGTAACTCACCTGTTCGCCCGGGTATTAGAGAATGGGTCCAGGGGTCAGATTTCCCGTTCTCAGGAGAACGGGATATGAATCTATTTCTAAATCCTTTTCTTCTGTTCTCCCTGGATTCTCTTATGGTGGCTATTTTGTGTGGTGGTCCTTTAGGCTCCGTTATTTCAATATACATACTGTATATTTATATAATTATATATATATATATATATATAGTATATATATACGGTATATATATATCTATATATATCTATATATATATATATAAATATATATATATATATATATATATATATATATATATATGTGTGTGTGTAATCAAAGAACGACAATTACAAGCCACCTTGCGAGATCGCTTTATAAAGCAAAATATAGAGCCAAATAATTATATAATTAATTGAATTGAATCTGCAGTTGCTCAGAACGTTAAATCACCCAACTGGTGCAGGAATGAGGCAACAAATGTTCATCCTCTAATAGTATAAAATTACGAGATCATAACAAAGTTATATTGTATTCCATTTGTGGTACGCTAGATACGGCGAGCTGATGAAGTGACAGTTGTTTGAGCAGTGATAAACAGTGCAAGTGTGGTGGACGTAACAGGTGTGATGGATATAACAGGTGTGGTGGACAAAACAGGTGTGGTGGACAGATATAACAGGTGTGGTGGACATAACAGGTGTGGTGGACAGACATAACAGGTGTGGTAGACAAAACAGGTGTGGTGGACATAACATGTGTGGTGGACATAACATGTGTGGTGGACATAACAGGTGTGGTGGACATGACAGGTGTGGTGGATATAACAGGTGTGGTGGACAGATATAACAAGTGTGGTGGACAGATATAACAGGTGTGGTGGACATAACAGGCGTGGTGGACATAACAGGTGTGGTGGATATAACAGGTGTGGTGGACAGATATAACAGGTGTGGTGGACAGATATAACAGGTGTGGTGGACATATAGGTGTGGTGGACAGATATAACATGTGTGGTGGACATAACAGGTGTGGTGGACATAACAGGTGTGGTGGACATAACAGGTGTGGTGGAGAGATATAACAGGTGTGGTGGACAGATATAACAGGTGTGGTGGACAGATATAACAGGTGTGGTGGACATAACAGGTGTGGTGGATATAACAGGAGTGGTGGACGTAACTGGTGTGGTGGATATAACATGTGTGGTGGACATAACAGGTGTGGTGGACATGACAGGTGTGGTGGATATAACAGGTGTGGTGGACAGATATAACAAGTGTGGTGGACAGATATAACAGGTGTGGTGGACATAACAGGTGTGGTGGACATAACAGGTGTGGTGGATATAACAGGTGTGGTGGACAGATATAACAGGTGTGGTGGACAGATATAACAGGTGTGGTGGACATATAGGTGTGGTGGACAGATATAACATGTGTGGTGGACATAACAGGTGTGGTGGACATAACAGGTGTGGTGGAGAGATATAACAGGTGTGGTGGACAGATATAACAGGTGTGGTGGACAGATATAACAGGTGTGGTGGACATAACAGGTGTGGTGGATATAACAGGTGTGGTGGACGTAACTGGTGTGGTGGATATAACAGGTGTGGTGGACATAACAGGTGTGGTGGACAGATATATCAGGTGTGGTGGACATTACAGGTGTGGTGGATATAGCAGGTGTGGTGGACATCAAAGGTGTGGTGGACATAACAGGTGTGGTGGACATAACAGGTGTGGTGGACAGATATATCAGGTGTGGTGGACATAACAGGTGTGGTGGATATAACAGGTGTGGTGGACATCAAAGGTGTGGTGGACATAACAGGTGTGGTGGACATAACATGTGTGGTGGACATAACAGGTGTGGTGGATATAACAGGTGTGGTGGACATCAAAGGTGTGGTGGACATAACAGGCGTGGTGGACATAACATGTGTGGTGGACATAACAGGTGTGGTGGACATAACAGGTGTGGTGGATATAACAGGTGTGGTGGACATAACAGGTGTGGTGGACATATCAGGTGTGGTGGACATAACAGGTGTGGTGTGGTGGACATAATTAGTGTGATGGAAATAATTAATGTGGTGTACATAACGTGTGGTGTACAGTACAAGCACCACTGTGGACTACATTATCTACTATATCATTACAGCTGGATGTGGCCGGATCATCTGTTACAACGGTGGTCGCTGCGTCAACAACCGGTGTAGCTGCCCTGCAGGAGTCTACGGTCACCGATGTCAGTTTGGTCAGTACACTTAGAGAGCTCTCAACTTGTTTACCTTGATAATATAAGTACCTGCACCATTCTATTGCTGCATCTCCTATAACTTCCTTTTGTTCGTGTCGCCTATAATACCCAGCATATTCGCGCTCATACTTCACCTCCTACAACTTTATTTTGCTTGTGATGCTAATATAACTGTGTGCATCTTAATCTACTCTATACTAAACCTACTGCACATTCTTCAGGAGATCATCTCCACAACTCACATGTTTAAAATTATGTGCCATTCAGATTTAGTCGTAGATTAGGTTCTCTGCAGCGATTGAAATGTTAATCCAATTATTCCGTGAACTGCTACGTAAGTCTGTCAAGGATCCAGCTGGCCCACCCTCGCTGAGGGACTCTTAGTTTTGTCTGGCAATATTTGGTGTAGTATGGAGGTGTGTTTTACAGGGATTGTTATTAATGGCTGAGATTTCGGCTTTATCAGTGTCATAACATATAATAAACAAGGCAAAGGAAACATATATCTTATTGCAAATGCATACATCGCTATATATATATGATCATGAAATGTCACTAAAAGTTAGTAGATATGCTTAACCCCTTCCGTACCGGCAACATCTTTTTAATCTTATTCTAGCTATATTTAGACGATTTTCTGCAATTTAAGAAGGATCTGTGCTAATTAAAATGGTTAATTGAGATAGTCTGTAGCCTCTTAATTGCTAAACGTCCGTCCTAAGCTGAATGAATCGTCTAAAACTTGCCAGAATATAAACACAAAGATATCGCCGGACAGAAGGGGTTTAATAATTAAGCATACTATATTGATTGATTGGCAAGGCATATAAAACCTATCACAACTTGCTCAAGTTTCAGGATTATATATTCGCGTTTAATTGTTGGCTGCATAATGAAGGATGTATTTGTCTTCACAATGAGAACACTACTCACACACAAAAAAAACATCGTTCGCCGCTGTTCAAGGACCCCACCTGCCAATATTGTGTCAATTTATATAACGAAATCTACGAACATTTGGAGATATTTCATTATCTTATATAGCAATATATGCATTTTGTATTAGATATGTTCCCTATGCTATGGCTAATATATGTTTTGACACTGATATAACCAAAATCAGAAGACCTCAGTGATATCCCTACAGCATCGCTGATTCAAAATTATAATTCTGATGTTCTAAGCAATATCACCATTACAGATAAAGAAGTATTGAAATGTTTAGATAAACATTATGGCCTGTACGCCGTATTTTCGATGGTATGCAGTCTTGCACTGCTTTTAGGTAAGTGGTTGCAAACAATTCCCAAGATGTATTTATGTCGTTATTGTTATTTAGAAAGCTCCAGTCAGTTTCATTAAACATAGCTCTAAGTTTACGGAAGTTTGCTCTCTTGAAATTAGGGACTTACTCAATGCTGCTATTTGGTTCGTTACTAGTAAACTTTAAACTGAAAGTTATCGTACGACGGTCGCTGTTACTGAATTCATCACCAACATTCAAATTCTCTATTAATTCTTCTTTTGTTGCAAGTACAAGGTCAAGAATATTATTACCACAGAAGTTCATGGTTGTAATCCGACGTTTCGCTAGCCATCTAGCATTTTCAAGGAATCTTTTAAACTAAACATACTACGGGTATATATAAATATTTGAGAATCAGGGGGCGAGAGGTGGGCGGAGCTACTGCACGTTTTGCGCCTGCCATTGGTGGCGGGTAACCTCCTGGCAAGTCGCTCACTGTATCTTGATGGTGGTTGGTTGGGAGACGAGGGAAGTCATCGCTGGTTGGCTGCTGGTGGTTGAGGAGCTGCTTGGCTGCGCTCTGGGCTGCGTAGAAGAAGGGGGCATAGGAGGGTGGTGGGGTGTGGGAGCTATTGCGAGGTAGTGGCGTTTCGCTGACGGTAAAATTTAAAGGTCAAGGGTTTGGTTATTTATGTTTTGGCTTGAATATAAAGTGCTTCGAGTATTGAGAGTTTTCTTGGGTCATTTTCTTTATCAATTATGGAGATGTGTTTATTTAAGTCAGTGCGGGTTAAGGGAGGGTGGTGCGGGGATCGGTAGTGGTCTTCTATTGCGCCTGCCTGGAGATGGACGGTGAGCCGACGGGACAGACGAGTTTGTGTCATACCAATATAAGATTGGGGTGTACACCGTGGTTTTGAAACCAAGGTCGTTCAAGGACACAAGATGGTCGAGGAAGGGTAGTTGTCCGTTGGTGGATTCTTCATAGGTGATATTGAGTCCGGAGGCGGCCATGAAGCACTGCTGGAGTTCCAGAAGTTCGCTGAGATTCGTCACCTGCACAAAAATGTCATCGACATATCTACAGTAGATTGTGGGCCGGTGAGCAGCTAGGAGTTCCTCTACGATTGTTCCCATGAAGAAGTTGGCGAACAGGACCGCCAGGGGGCTGCCCATCGCCACGCCATCTATCTGCTGATACATGTTACCACGAGGGCAGAGGAAGGGAGCCTCCTTGGTACATTATTCCAGCAGCGTCTTCTGGGCCTTCTCCGGGATGTCCAGGTGGGGTGTGTCAGGGCAGTGGTAAATCCAACGTAGTATCATGTTTATGGTCCTGTCCACGGGCACGTTAGTGAACAAGCTCTCTATTTCGAGGGAGGCGAATGCTCTTCATTAAGAGCATTCGTGACTATCTATAATGACGCTCATTCATTATTAGAATGTTGCCAATACGAAACAGGATATCAACCGCCCATCATGCCCCACCAACGAAAAAACTAAAATCCTGATAAAGGATATATTTTAGGTTACATACCATCGCTTGCAAGATTATAACAATACTTTAAATAATGACATAAATGGTCCCGGGATTTAGGTTCTGGGTGCCGCGTTTCTTTCAGGCATTTGACGTAATTTGAACAGTTAGATACATATATTTTGATGGCCTTTATAGACATATTATTTCCTAATAGCAAGGACCTGAATTTCCATCTGACCATGTGCATCGCTGCGGCACACGTCATAATCAGAATAAACTTATCCCTAATATATAGATGGCTTTACCGCTCAAGTATAGGGATTTTCCCACTATTTTTGCTCATTAAACATCGTCTCCCATCTGTAGCCCGGAGTTAATTCAAATTAGTCCCAATGGAAGAGCAGGTCAAATTCTCCCTGTAATAGTGATACACATTCATTCTTCTCCCCTGCTGGCCTTGAACAATATCCTAGAATATTTCCTGTTTACATAATTATAGAGGCTGGCCTGGCAACAAACATATTGTCATCTCTCGCTCTCTTCTCTTTTGTATTTTTGTTCTCTCGATAACTTGATGAAATATACCATTGAACTATCAATTTTGTGTTTAGAAGACAGTGTGAATAACATGAAATAAATTAATCTAACATTCATACCTGGTAAATAGCTCTCACAAATACATGTGGAAGTAGCCCTTTTTCCAAGAATTTCAGCTTTTAAAGCACCTCTTGCTTGGACACAGACCCTCTCACAAGCAATGCTTGTGACATATTGAAAATTAGCATGAGAGGGAAGCTTAGCATCCTATCAAAGCGTCTGGCAACAAGCAGAGCGGCTCGATGCTATCAACTCGGCCGGTAATACCAATACGTAAGGGTACGTCACCCACAGTATGGGCCTTTATGCATAGGACATGCCAGTACATCGTCTGCGGTGAAAGGGTTAATAATGAAACACAAAAATATAAGTGTGACTATACCAGGATACAACAAGAGAAGGAACAATAATGATGTGCAAATGTCAGGTTGTTTATAGTATCTAGCTAATATCATCAACTTTCCTCAATCTCAGAAATAATTGCATCCCAAAATGTTCCCAATGAATATTAGTATCTACTTCTTTCCCATAGTAGTTCATGGATAAAATTAAATGTGGGTGTAATGTGACATGAACAATGCGAGGAGAAGTAAACAAACATTTTGCTACCATTTACCTCTGGGGCAGAAAGATATGTAACTAACTTGATGATGATGCCTCCAGACCGGGACGAGTGCCAGAGTAACAACGGTGGTTGTGACCACACCTGCAAGAACACTGTTGGCTCCTACATGTGCTGCTGTAGTCTGGGGTACCGCCTCCTGCCTGACAACCACACCTGTCAAGGTTTGTCCTATAGTCTGCATAATTTCAGCTGACGTTAAATTGCAATGTCTTCATCTTGGTTACTTGGCTATTTTGAAGTTAAATGTTTTGTTTTTTATTTATTTGATGTGTCAATACTTCCAACACTAAATTCAGTTGAAAGCTTAGTAATCAAGATTCGTGTATATTAATTCCTTGCCAGGTTAAAATAAACATATAACACAGTAGTTCAGTATACATTTAATATCAAGGTATGCCCCTATGTTTGGATTATAGTTATGTCTTCCCTGCTTATTAAATTGGGAGAAACATAATTATACAAGTTTAAACTGAATATTTATATAACTTTCAAATGTAAATATAAAATATTTGAACTTGACCAATGACCATTATATTACACTAGCTGAGGTACCCAGTTCTGCCCGGTAGGAAATCGAAGCATGGCCTGTCTATCTTTGGGGGCGGGGAGGGCTTTGTCCCCGTCCCCGCAGGGGCTCTCCATCTTGAAAACTGAGGCCCCCTCCACCACATACACACACCCACACACTCACACAAAACCAATTCTGGCACCCCCTTTAGTATGCATGCTAGGGATGGGCTCTCCATCTTAAAAACTGAGGGGGAGCCCCCTTCCCCCGCTTAAAACCTATTCTGGCACCCCCTTAGTATGCATGCCAATTATGGGTTGTCCATCTTGAAAACTGAGGGAGTAGTTAGTGAGCAAAGAGACAGACATAATTCTCACAGAAAGTGCCCTTTATATAGTAGATGTTAGACATTTGGTTAGTGACTGTTCTATATACAGTGTAACTGTTAGTAAACAGAGTGCACTACGAAAACATAGTAAGTCTTATAAATATAATCTTATAATAATATGGACCTTGAAATGTAGCCTTAACCATTATGCAGGAGCATGCTTGTTATATTACTGTAGACACACTGCCTATAGCAATTCGGATTCGTAAAAACCTCCTGGTGTTCTTTATATAGAATAACTTCTTCAGGATAGTTTAGGTAAACTTAATAGTTATTTGAAACACGTTTGTATTCATTACTAATAATATTCATAAACATATCATATAAAAAGTAATAACAATATCTGCCTGTTAAATGTGAATGATTATGGGAATCATAATGACGAATCCAAGTGGTTTGGACTCGTCAGCTTTGGTAGGCAACTCGTTTGTGAGAATAAACCGTAAACAAATCTTTAGTGGTCACATAAGGGTGAAGAAGGTTAGTGGATTAGCTACCCACCACTGTTGACAAAATAGTGATAAAAAGATACATAGAGGGACTCGGAGTTTGACGCACCCTAAGTTGAGTGGTCAATCCTGTAAGTTCTTGAATAAACTGGCATGTTTTTTTTAGTCTCACAAGGGACAGGTCCGCTTGAGGGCGTTATGTGTATGGCCTCCCTCCTAAAGGGAAGTAATACGTCTGGCAATAGATAGATAGATAGAATATGGCAAATGTTGTGAGATCACAGAAGACTATTACATGTGTATCTGTTTCCCAAGATAATGCTTCTAATACTACTGATATTTCAAATACTTACTTATATATGAGTCCAACCCCCTTCCCATTCTTGAGTAAGCCAATTTAAATTTACAGAACAGCGATCATTACTTGCATTATTATATGTCCAAAAATATCTCAGTAGTATAAGCTTGTATCCTTCTATTATTAATTTTCATTTTATTAGTATATTTAAAATTTACTTACAATATTTGTTTTCACAATATGTATGACAATAATACACTTTAAACTATTCCATTGACCCTTTCATTGCAGTGACTTTTATAGGAAAGAATACACCCAGGTGGGGATTTTTTAGCTAATTTTGTTCACTATTCATATTATCACCAACCCATCAATTAACTTACAAATAAACCTAATTCATTAAACCAATTAAATGAATGAATACATGTGGTATTTCAAGGACTCTAACCTTGGATACTCACATCGAAATTCAGCGCACTAACCATTACGCTAACAAGATAGTTAAGGGTTTAAGCACAAGCTCACGATATATTACCATTCTCGAATACAGGATAATAGTCTAAGCATGTACTTATACCCAACTGCACTATGATATACGGTACTAATGATTACACAAATGGAAGAGGTAATTGGTGGGGCCTAAGCCACAAGGGAAAGCCTTGACAGGAATTACTCATGAACCTGAATAAATTCAAATTATCACCAATACATCAATTAACTTACAAATATACTTAATTAATTAAATATATTAAAATAAATAATACATGTGGTACTCCCAGGATTCGAACCTAGGATGCTCACACCGAAATTCAGCGCAAGTATGCTATCAAGACAGTACATTGTGTTTTCAATGTATCTAGCAATTTGAGTATTTCCTCTTGATACTGTGAACTGTTGCCTCACGGTTGATAGAGTTGAATGCACTTGCATGCAGCATCTACCAGGAGCACCGCCTCAGACTCCAGATCATCATATATGGTTCTTGCAAATGCTACTATTAAATTATACTAATACTACTACTACTACTACTACTACTACTACTACTAATAATAATAATAATAATAATAATAATAATAATAATAATAACAAACATACCTTGACAGATGTGGACGAGTGTGATGATTATAATGGTGGTTGTTCCCATGGTTGTGTCAATACTGAAGGTTCCTACCAGTGTACCTGTCACCCTCCACACACACTGCTGCCGGACGGTCGCACATGTACTAGTAAGATAGAGTTATTATATATGTATACATATATCTTATATATTTACTAATTGTTTTAATATCTAAACAAAATCGGTCACTCAATTATATGTACCAAATACTTGGTATTGTGGGACTGATTTTTGTTTCTTTCTCTTTTTTTTTTTTTTTTTTTTTTTTAAAGGTAAGGATTTCGATTGTCAATGATAATGTATCTGCAGTTTCCCTCCTGAAAAAACAAAAAAAAAACAAAAAAATATATATATATAATTATATATATATATATATATATATATATATATATATATATATATATATATATATATATACAGTATATATATAGTATATAGATGTGTGTGAATTTTGTGTTTTGTCTGTGTTAGTACGTTGTTTTGTCTTTTGTTTTGTGATTTCCCTGTTCTTGCTCTGTCTTGAGTCGGCCACCCCCAAGAAAATAAAAATAACAAATAATAGAATAGAGTAAAACAAACTAAAAATGAAAACATAGGAACAGTGGGGAATGGGCCTGAGCATATAGATAGATATACTGCATATACATATATATATATATATATATATATATATATATATATATATATATATACCAGTATGTATATATATATATATATATATATATATATATATATACTGCATATATATATATATATAGTGCATATATATATATATATATATATATATATATATACCGGTATATATATATATTATATATATATATATATATATATATCTATCTATATATATATATAATATATATATATATATATATATATATATATATATATATATATATATATATATATATATATATATATATATATATATATATATATATATATATATATATATATATATATATATATATGCAGTATATCTATCTATATGCTCAGGCCCATTCCCCACTGTTCCTATTTTTTCATTTTTATTTTGTTTTACTCTATTCTATTATTTGTTATTTTTATTTTCTTGGGGGTGGCTGACTTTAAATTTATTACCTGGCTTTACTAACATATATATATATACACAGTATACTGTATATATATAAATTATATATATATATATATATATACAGTATATATATATATATATATATATATATATATATATATATATATATATATATATATATGTTAGTAAAGCCAGGTAATACATTTTCTTTAATACATACAAGGTTGAAAGAAATGGCAATTTCTGCGTTGGAAAGGTTATTATTCAAAGTTTCCAGTTCTCGGATGAGTTTTTGCTGGGTGGCAGGAAGTAGATGAATAAGATTAGCAAAATTCATGGTGGTACAGGGTTACATTAATGTACATGATGATCAGGATATACGAAATGTTTCACTGGACAACCAGCATTATCAAGTAAGGATAGAATGATATAAAAGGTAAACAGGAAGGGTATATAATTATAGAGGGTGGAGGATCAGAGGAGGCGAAAATCAGGGGGCAAAAGTCTCCTATTGGTGGAGGGGTATTCTAGGAGTGCAAAAGAGAGAACCGCTTCATGGAGGCACACTGGATGCGAGAAGGTGGTGGTCGGTTGGCGGGGTCGAAGCTGATTGGCTGCGTGTTGAGGGGCGTGGCCTAGTTGCGTAGTACGTGTGGCGCCGGCAGAAGACGAAGCTGAAGGAGGTAGCGCGGGGGGCTGCGTCAAGGGCACCGGGGGTTGAGGGGGGACGTTAGGTCCTGTAGGATAGTGACTTTTGGCAGAAGGAAGGATCTGAAGGTCCAGAGTTTGGTTGTTGATGTTAGGATGTAAGGCTTGGATATATAATGCTTCGAGTATAGGTATTCTCCTTGGGTCACTTTCTTTATCGAGTATGGTGGTGTGTTTCTCTAACTCGTTGCGTGTGAGGTGGGGGTGGTTAGGGGTGAGATAGTGGTCTTTGATGGCTCCAGCCTGAAGGTGAAGAGTAAACCGACGTGAAAGACGAGTCTGCGTCATACCAATATAGGAATGAGGTCCACAGTCCTCATAATTACATGTATGTTTTTTTTTTTTTTGTTTTTTTTTTTTTTCTATGTGATTGAGGGAGGCAAAAGGCATAACTGCCTATAGCGAGTGCCTCCCCCATAGTTGAAAGAGTGACAGGGCCAAAATCAAGGGACGTTCGAGCCAAAATGCCTGGACACACGGAGTTTGAAGCAATTTAAGTCATAGGAAGCGGGAAAAACTGATTGTGGGAGAGAGTTCCAGAGCTCAGCTGTTGAGTAGAAGAAAGTTTGAGAGTAACGTTTCACTCTTGGATTGGAGAGTTGCACAGAGTAGGGGTGGGATTGAGTTGCAAGACGGGTACCATGTGCCCTACGTAAAGGAGGTGGTATGCACTGGGATAGCTCTGAGGAACATTGATTATTATAGTAGCGATAGAATAGCGAGAGAGATGCAACATTGCGGCGGAGAGAGAGAGATTGCAGAGAGTTGGTGAGTGGATGGGAGTTAATGATACGAAAGGCCTTCCTTTCAACCTTGTCTAGGTGAGCGGTGTGAGAGGAACCTCCCCACACATGTGAACAATACTCAATACTCAAAATGACGTGATCGTAGGTCATCGGGCTCTTTATCTTGGTGGAAGCTGGTTTGTTGCGGAGAACGAGGTTGGAGGTCTTGGGGGATTTGTAATAAATTATTAATTTGATTTTGTTTTCCGGGTTGGTTGGGTGGACATGCTTGGAGATTATTTCTTTTAAGACGGCCTCGTTATTTTTGTGTTCAGAGGACATAAAATTACGGTAGAAGATCTTAATTTCATTGGGGGGGTCAATGTTGGGAGGGCTTTGGGTGTACCATTTTTCAAGATGGTGGTTGATGGTGCTGGAGAGGTCGGAGTTGGAGTATCCGTTGTTCACTAAAACTTGGTATAGTCTTTCTAGTTCCTGGTGGGTGTCGGCCCCGGTAGAGCAGTGCGTGAGGGCTCTCCTTACATAAGCGGAGATGGAGGATAGAAGATAACGGCGGGGCATTCACTATTGCCGTTGAGGCATTGTCCTGTGTTAGTTGGTTTGGTGTAGATGGTGGTTTTGAACCCATGGTCGTTCAGAGCTACGAGGATGACGAGGAAGGGGAGTTGTCCATTGTTTGATTTTTCAAAGGTGAAGTTAAGTCCGGTGGAGGTCATGAAGCGACGCTGGAGCTCCTGTAGTTCGTGGAAGTCCTTGATTTGCACGAAGATGTCATCCACGTATCTACAGTAGACGGCAGGTCGTTGGGCAGCTAGGAGCTCTCCCTCGATGGTACCCATCAAAAAGTTCGCAAAAAGAACTCCTAGGGGGCTGCCCATCGTGATTCATGACAAGGAGGAATATCTTAGGAAAATGGATGTCATCCTAAGGGGAGACTCCAGATTTTGTTTTTGGCTCTGGTCAACATTTCAAATTTTTGTGTTCTCTCTGTAAACTGCTTCTTTTAACATAGGAGAATAGCATAGGAAGGAACCAAAAACATCGCATCCATAACCCCCCGGGCCGGAGGTTCGACCTCGACCCCCGAAAAACAAGATTTTTTTTTTCAGCCACACAAATTTGTTTTGGTGTCTGTAGTCTAAAGGGATGCTGTATGCAATAGAACTGGTCATATGAGGGCATAAACACCCATAGGATATCCCTAGGGCCCCCTTGGGGTGGCCCAAATTTTTTCGTTTTTGTCATTTTTGGTCTTATAAATAATAATATAAAATAATTTAGTCCCCCAAATTATCAGGTTTTCTTTGCGAGCGGGTGGCACTCCACGGGAAGAAGCCATAGTAGGGGTAACTCAAGGAAAATTGCTCACGGGCTCAACCTAGAATACGTTTTACTTACGAGTAAATTTAAATCTTTATTCATGAATAGTGCATGTTTATTCACCTAATATGATGATGAATCAGCCATTTACTGTCCGATTGTCTCCAATTTCGCCATATAAGTAGAACAAGTATACATACACACTCCCTCGGAAGCTTTTTCAGTTTGGGAAATATTTTCCATACTCAAATGATTTATTTATGATAAAAAAATGGGTAAATTAGTTATATTGATAATTTACCTGCGGTTTTAAACATTATCACGTATCAACTTGGCAATATGCTTCCTAGGAGTTGTAGACAGTCTATATAGGGTACCTCATACACAATATAAAACAATATTGCAAAGTGGATTTTGGATCATCAGATATTTGGTAAAAAAAACTAAAAATGCGCTCATGCGCGCGCGCATGGACATAGGACGATGGAAATTTCATCGAGTCACCGTTACACCTTTAGCATATATGTGTCAAAAGGCCAGCAATGAGTCTCTTCTAGAAGTTTAATTTAGAATATATCCTGGAGTCTCTCCGCGACAACACCAAATTTAAAAGGATCACCCGCAACCCAACCGACGAAATCAAACGTACTGCCAACACCACCATCACTGCCAGCAATGCCAAACAAGGAGGGGTCCACCTTAAAAAACTCGTCGGAGAATACACCCTGGTTATGCGTACGGAACCATCAAAACACACAAACCTGGGAACCCCCTCTGCCCCATCATCTCCCAGATCCCCACTGCCACCTACCAGATCGCCAAGGCCCTGAACAACCTCCTCAGCCCCTATGTGCCCTGCCAATACAACCTTAATTCAGCCCACGATTTCTTGGAAATTTTTCGAGACGCCCCCCGGAACAACAACCACACAATCGCCTCCCTCGACGTAGAAAGCCTGTTCACCAACGTGCCAGTGGATAGGACCATTGACATTATTCTACGTCGAATTTACCATTGCCCTGATACACCAATACTGGACATCCCGGAGAAGGCCCTGAAAGCACTGCTGGAGCTATGTACCAAGGAGGCCCCCTTCCTTTGCCCCCGGGGCAACATGTACAAACAGATAGAAGGTGTGGTGATGGACAGCCCCCTAGGAGTTCTTTTTGCGAACTTTTTTATGGGTACCATCGAGGAAGAGCTCCTAGCTGCCCAACGACCCGCCGTCTACTGTAGATACGTGGATGACATCTTCTTGCAAATCAAGGACCTCCTCGAACTACAGGAGCTCCAGCGTCGCTTCATGACCTCCTCCGGACTTAACTTCACCTTTGAATAATCAAACAATGGACAACTCCCCTTCCTCGACATCCTCGTAGCTCTGAACGACCATGGGTTCAAAACCACCGTCTACACTAAACTAACTAACACAGGACAATGCCTCAACGGCGATAGTGAATGCCCCCGCCGTTATCTTCTATCCTCCATCTCCGCTTATGTAAGGAGAGCCCTCACGCACTGCTCTATCTGGGCCGACACCCACCAGGAACTAGAAAGACTATCCCAAGTTTAGTGAACAACAGATACTCCAACTCCGACATCTCCAGCACCATCAACCACCATCTTGAAAAATGGTACACCTAAAGCCCTCCCAACATTGACCCCCCCAATGAAATTAAGATCTTCTACCGCAATTTTATGTTCTCTGAACACAAAAGTGACGAGGCTGTCTTAAAAGAAATAATCTCCAAGCATGTCCACCCAACCATCCCGGAAAACAAAATCAAATTAATAATTTATTACAAATCCTCCAAGACCTCCAACCTTGTTCTCCGCAACAAACCAGCTTCCACCAAGATAAAGAGCCCGATGACCGACGATCACGTCATTTACCAACATACCTGTAATTATGAGGACTGTGGACCTCATTCGTATATTGGCATGACGCAGACTATTCTTTCACATCGGTTAACTCTTCACCTTCAGGCTGGAGCCATCATAGACCATTATTTCACCCCTAACCACCCCCACCTCACACGCAACGAGTTAGAGAAACACACCACCATACTCGATAAAGAAAGTGACCCAAGGAGATTACCTATACTCGAAGCGTTATATATCCAAGCCTTACATCCTAACATCAACAACCAAACTCTGGACCTTCAGATCCTTCCGTCTGCCAAACGGCACTATCCTACAGGACCTAACGTCCCCCCTCGCCCCCCGGTGCCCTTGACGCAGGCCCCCGCGCTACCTCCTTCAGCTTCGTCTTCTGCCGTCGACACACATACTACGCAACTTAGGCCACGCCCCTCGACACGCAGCCAATCAGCTTAGACCCCGCCAACCGACCACCACCTTCCCGCATCCAGTGCGCCTGCGTGAAGCGGTTCTCTCTTTTGCACTCCTAGAATACCCCTCCACCAATAGCAGACTTTTGCCCCCTGATTTTCGCCTCCTCTGATCCTCCACCCTCTATATATACCCTTCCTGTTTACCTTTTATATCATTCTATCCTTACTTAATAATGCTGGTTGTCCAGTGAAACACGGCGTATATCCTGATCATCATGTACATTAATGTAACCCTGTACCACCATGAATTTTGCTAATCTCATTCATCTACTTCCTGCCAGCCAGTGAAAACTCATCAGAGACCTGGAAACTTTAATTAATAAAATTTTCAACTCAGATATTGTCATTTCTTTCAACCTCGTATGTATTAAAGAAAATATATATACATATATATATATATATATATATATATATATATATATATATATATATATATATATATACAGTATATATATACCGTGCCTCATGTGAAGGCAAGATGGCAGGTGCTCATTGTACTCTACGTGCTTCACAAGTCTCACTCCCTAGACTGGAGCAAGACCTCACGGGCTTCACTGCTCATTGTACAGCGGTGAATGTTCAGGCTCTCAGCCTATGCCCTAGAGGGAGTAAGTTGGAATTTAGGAAAAAAAAAAAATATATATATATATGAATGCAGATGGCCCCCTTGAGTAGGCTACCTAAGAATCCGGCCCTGAATATTGTTGATAGGGCCTGGTGAAATCTTTACTGTGTGTGTTACAGGGTTGGTCAGGCAGTAACAGGATATACAGGCTAAGGTATACATGGTATTCAAGTGCATTGGGGTTTGTAATTGATGATTAATGTTAAGAATAGGGTGTTACTTAATTCTATAGGTTCAGGAACTAGAACTTGGAGAACTTTTTTCTCCAAAAAAGGAGAAAAGAGGGCTGGATGTGATGGAGATGAGCTGCTTGAGGAGTATGTGTGGAGTTACTCGTAGAGACAGATTGAGAAATGAAGAGATACGTAGGAGAGTGGGGCAGCAGGAACATTTGTCAGCCAGAGTGGACAGAAGGGTGCTGAGCTGGTATGGTCATGTTGAACGAATGGGAGATGAAAGGCTTACAAAGAGAATATACAAAGAGAATATGTGAGTCAGGTACAAGGGGAGATAGAAGGGCAGGAAGACCCCCATTGAGATGGAGAGACTGTGTAAGAAAGGCTTTGGATGATAGAGGAATGACTATAGATCAGGCAGGGGAAGTGGTGGTGGACAGGAGTGAATGGAGAATGCTTGTGAATAGTTGAGTGAACACGTGATCATTTGGAGTAAGGGGTCGGGCGCAAGTTGGACTAGATAATAGTCCATCAGGCGCCTGGCCCGGGGAGACGATTAATATGAAGGGTGTGCCTGGAAGTGTGGTGGGTTGTCGCTTTGGCTCCGCTGCATGTCTGCCTGCCGAGATCGGAACCTCTCCTGGTGGTCAGGGGCCGGGGGAGTGCTGGAGCGACCTTGGTAACCCTGGTCTCTGGGTCTTCTCCTGGGTGACCTGGATGTGTGAGAGTTTGTGTTTTTTATCTGTGTTTATTTTTTGTTTTATGTTGTTTTTGTGTTTTCCCTGTTCTTGCTCTGTTTTGAGTCGGCTACCCCCAAAATGGGGATTGGGCCTGAGCATATAGATAGATAGATAGGAACTAATTATAGCGAGGCCGATCCTTAGGGATCTTGGCCCCATTTATTGTTCTTTCCACTCACTAAAACATTATGCTTTCCTTAATGCAGTTGGGTCGAGTACATGATTAGATTGAAATCCAAAATTCGAAAATGGATATTAATCGTGATCGTGTATTCAACCTTTAACTGTGTTGGTGGTGTAATGGTTTACATGCTTATGTTCTGGGTGTGGTGTCCCGAGTTCAAATCCCGGGAGGGTATATGCTCTCATTAGTATATTCAAGTGCAGTGGGGATTGTAATTGATGATTAATGTTAAGAACGGAGTGTTACTTGATAGACACATTAAATAAGTATTTGCAATGTGTAACTTCAAAAAGGCAAGTGTGACATTGCTTAGATTATTCTTATTCGAGGTGTGGTAGCGGGACATGACTAAGAGTGGAGTCGTTCAGGCATAATTGAGGTTAGGATTATGATTGGCAAAGGCACAGTGTGGTTTGTTAAAATGATTTTTCTCAGGATCTATAAAGGGTCTCTGAAAGCCATAGACTAAATGTAGTATCGCATACGTCCAGAGGTTGATCTGGCCAGGCGTCATGTGAAGGGCAATCCTCTCGTCTGGACTGCGGGTAGTTAGGTGGCTCCTTCTCATGGCTGTTTCAGGTAACTGGCAGTGGTGAGGGTGTCTAAGTTACTCAAGTCTTTTCCAATATAATGAGGCATAACCGGAATGAGCTACTCAAATTAGTGGTTCATTAAATCCAACCGGAAGTTGACAGAGTTGCTCCTGTCATTTCTAAAATTCTCAATCCTAACCTGAATAATATAGGGGGTTTGGTAACTCTAACCATGAGCGATGGATTTGCTCACGTCTGTGGCTGATAATTGAGCTAAGGCCTATCCATATGATTTACTCAAAGCGTGGGTTAGGTAACTGCAACCAACAGGTTTGATGGAGCTATTCACATCAATGCCAAAATACTCAGGTGTGACCTCAATGAGTTATTCAAATCAGGGGTTAAGGTGACTCATAAACAGATTAACGGAGTTATCTACGTCTAGTGATCGTTATGCTCAGACTTTAACCTCACATTTTTACCAGAGAGGGAGTTGTTTGCACTAAACAGGTGAACTAACATCCGAGTCGCTCCCGGATAGGTCATTAACTTTTGACTTCCTCTTGCTGGTCCTCTTGCTCTATGCCAGATGGTCTCATTCCAGTTCCTAAAGTAGGTGCTTGATAGGCCTGTATCGCCCTGGTGTACACAGAAGTAGCGAGATGAGAGGTAGCGGAAATGGTGGGCTAGCCCGGGGATTCCTGAGAGACCTTGGAGGCGTGGCTTGGCCCACTATTACTGTTTCCCTCTGAAGCCGGCACGGAGTCAAGGTCACAGAAGATGGGGCTGGCGGACCTGTATCCATAAATTGGTTGGTTTTGGGGCAGATTTCTTCATATTTGCAGTTTTGGGCATTTAATCTTCAACTTTCAGCATTAGTTTACCTTCAAACTAAAACAAATATGCATTAATTAATAAATAGATAGACTATATAAGTGCCCCATCTTTTTAGCTAAGTATTTATATTTTTCAAGAAGAAAAATGTCCCAGCCAAAGGTCAGTTTCTGCATGCTCTCTCTTGGAAGGACCATGTTAACAGTCTTGCTAAGGCAGCCTCCCAAAGGCTGCGTATGCTCAATCGCCTCAAGGGGTACTTTGCTCCTACACAGCTTCTTGCTCTGTGCAGGGGCACAGTGCGTCCTTGTGTTGAATATTGTTCACATGTATGGGGAGGATCCTCTCACACTGCACAAAGTGGAAGGGAAAGCCTTTTGTATCATTAACTCCCGTCCACTTGCCAGCTCTCTGTAACCTCTCTCTCTTCACCGCAGTGATGCATCTCTCTCGCTATTCTATCGCTATTACCATAATCAGTGTTCCTCAGAGCTCTCCCAGTGTATACCACCTCCTCTACGTAGGGTGTGTAGTACCCATCTTGCAACACAATCCCACCCCTACTCTGTGCAACTCTCCAACTCAAGAGTAAAATGACATTCCCAATCCTTCATTAATTCAAAAGCTGAGCTCTGGAATTCTCTCCCAGAATCAGTCTTCCCCTCTTCCTATGACTTATTAAATTGCATCAAGCTCTGTGTGTCCAGGCATTTTGGCTGGAATGTCCATTGATTTTGGCCCTGTCACTCTTTCAACTCTGGGAGAGGCACTCGCTGCAAGCAGTTCTGCGTTTTGTCTCCCTCACTCACATAGAATAAACAATATATATATATATATATATATATGTATATATATATATATATATATATATATATATATATATATATATATATATATATATATATATATATATATATATATTGATATTAGTGTAGCCAGGGAGGATATTTTCTTTCAGGCAGGTGAGATTAAAATAATAGGCACAGTTTGCATTATTGAGTTTTTTATTGATACTCTCAATTTTTCGTATAGTTTTTCTGGTATTTTCAGGAAGTTGGTAAAGGAGGTTTGCAAATGGTTCCGACGTTTCAATGGGCGCAGCCATCATTATCAAGGAGAAGTGAAGTTAGAAGGTGATAAGTCGAGTTTATATAGGCAATACAAGATCAAGAGAGGGATTATTGTGTGCTAGCTGCACGCTGGTTGGCTAACCTAAGACTAGCTCTGGTAGGCTGGCCGGACGCAGGAGCGGGCAGGGCCTCTGCGTCGTTCGTTTGCGTGTGTGGAGGGGGCATTCCTGGGGGCATCATGGGGGGCCTCGCTGTGGAAGGGCGTGCCGAGGGTAGGATCTGGCTGTATTCCGCTTGTGTGTTTAAAGGGGGTTGGTATGTTTGTATATACAGTATATAGCTTCAAGAATGAATAGGCGGCGTGAGTCTATTTCTTTATCAAGAATAGAGGTGTGTTTATCTAAGTCGGGTCTGGTGAGTTCCTGATGGTGTGGGGACGTGTGGTAGTGGTCCTTGATTGCTCCGGCTTGAAGGTGGAAGGTAAGGCGACGTGACAGATGAGTCCTTGTCAAACCGACATAAGTGTGAGGTCCACAGTCCTCACTGTTACAGGTGTGTCGGTATATGACATGGTCCTCTTGTGACGGTTTCTTAGCGGCAGCCGGGCTGTTGCGAATGACTAGTTGTGATGTTTTCCTCGATTTGTAGTATATGGTGAGTTTAAGGTGTTGGTCAGGGTTCGTAGTTTTAACGTTGTTGCTGATAATGTCTCTCATTATGTTTATGCCTGTCTTGTGATCTGAGGACATGTGGTTTTTATAGTAGATTTTTATGTGTTCAGTGTTTGTATTAGTAGGCATGTCGTTTTTGTACCATGTTTCAAGGTGTTTGTTGATGGTGTGGGCGATGTCCGAGTTACTGTACCCATTGTTTACAAGCACCTGGGTGAGCCTCTCGAGTTCCTTGTGAGTGTCTCGCCAGGAGGTGCAGTGTGATAGGGCTCTCCTGACGTAGGCGGCCATGGTGGATCGTAAATATCGCTGAGGGCATTCACTTTCGCCGTTGAGACATAATCCGTTGTTGGTGGGTTTGGTGTAGACAGTGGTGGTAAAGCCTGAGGTGTTGTTGTTGTTTACGAGGACATCAAGGAAGGGGAGATGACCGTTAGAAGACTCCTCGAAGGTGAAGTTTAGACTGGAAGAGGCGATGAATCGTTGTTGAAGGTCACGTAGCTCCTGTGGGTCCTTCACACGCACAAAGATGTAACAGTGAGGACTGTGGACCTCACACTTATGTCGGTTTGACAAGGACTCATCTGTCACGTCGCCTTACCTTCCACCTTCAAGCCAGAGCTATCAAGGACCACTACCACACATCCCCACACCATCAGGAACTCACCAGACCCGACTTAGATAAACACACCTCTATTCTTGATAAAGAAATAGACTCACGCCGCCTATTCATTCTTGAAGCTATATATATACAAACATACCAACCTACTTTAAACACACAAGCAGAATACAGCCAGATCCTACCATCGGCACGCCCTTCCACAGCGAGGCCCCCCATGATGCCCCCAGGAATGCCCCCTCCACACATGCAGACGAACGACGCAGAGGCCCTGCCCGTTCCTGCGTCCGGCCAGCCTACCAGAGCTAGTCTTAGGTTAGCCAACCAGCGTGCAGCTAGCACACAATAATCCCTCTCTTGATCTTGTATTGCCTATATAAACTCGACTTATCACCTTCTAACTTCACTTCTCCTTGATAATGATGGCTGCGCCCATTGAAACGTCGGAACCATATGCAAACCTCCTTTACCAACTTCCTGAAAATACCAGAAAAACTATACGAAAAAATGAGAGTATCAATAAAAAACTCAATAATGCAAACTGTGCCTATTATTTTAATCTCACCTGCCTGAAAGAAAATATATATAAATATATATATATATATATATATATATATATATATATATATATATATATATATATATATATATATATATATGGGAATTCTAACTTCAAGTGAAGTGTTACCTTCGAATAGCGCATACTGAAATACTGTAGTCATTCAATACTAATGAGCTATAAGATGACCCACATATACTGTATGTATGTATTATATATATTATATTGTATTTTATCACACCTAATCGGTTTTTAAGTAATTAATTCCGCATGCCAGTTGGCCTACATGGCATTAGCGTTAAGCGAATATATTGAAGTGTTAGTTGTCTCCTTGTATCAATCGATATCCTTACGTGCCTCGATTTAGTTATTAATTGTGTTGTCTTTCTTATTTATAAGACCTCAGTCTACATATTGTGAAAAGCCTGTTATCCTTTGGACAAAGTTATTATGATTTTCATAATACGTGTTGCTAACCCCAAACACACAAGCAACTGCGGCTTTTAACCAACCGACACACCATTTTATTCATGTACACCATTCAACATATCAAATAGGCTTGCAAGAGGAAAATGTCAAGTTATTTTGACTAATTTTGAGCACAAACACAGTTGAATGGTGGAAAGGTTCGTATCACGAATATCAAAACTCAAGATGATATTCAAGATAAATTATAATGTTTTGAGTTATTTCAGGCGAAATTAATATTTTTTATATATCGATGTGTCGACAAAGATTACGTCAATTTGATATTTTAGAAGCTAGTACATGGTATAATTTCATTAAATAGGAAGTTTTGATACAGAGCCATTATATTATAATGTACTATTCGGTGCCACAATAACCAGCCAACATGACGTCTAGCACAACATTTCTCATGAATAAAAGACTTATTCAGGAGCATGAGTATCAAAGTACGATTGAATTCAATTCTCGCAACACACCAACTGTATGGGTGTAGTGTAATTGTAGCGAAGTCACTGTTTGAACCAAGTTAATGAAGCATCTTAGTTTTAGCATTGTTTAGGTGTTGCTTTCTTTATCTTGATAATAAATTGCTGAAGAGTTTTTATTTGTGTTTCAGGTGATGCTGAGTGTAGTAAGGACAACGGGGGTTGTCAGCACCTCTGTGCCGACTCTCCTGGGCGGGTCGTGTGTTCGTGTCATCAAGGGTAAGTTACAAACTGTAACTGAGCAGCTTTGATGCTTTTTTTGTGTGTGCATTATTCAATTATTTACTGTTGACACTGCACTACATAATAATGTGTTGTAGTTTTCATGAACCACTATTAAACTGTCTTAAAGACAATTTAAGACCCTTCACACCTAACCAATCTTGGCCAAGATGGCCATGACAATGAAAGTCGGTGTTAATCGGGGAATTTAATGGGCAAGATAGTAGCGTGGGACGACTTTAGAAAGAGGTCGTACGGACGCTAAGCTGACGATCACCGATTGTCTACGGTCAATTGTCAGGGGTCAATTATCCAGGGTCAATTGTCAGAATCAATTGTCCGGGGCAATTGTCCAGGGTCAATTGTCAACGGTTAATTGTCAGAGGTCACTTTTTCGCAGTCAATTGTAAAACCAATATCTTACCAACACATGAATAATAAACACAGCAGCTACCACAACTACCATTTATCCACAGTTAATATGTACAGCTACTGACAAGTGTTCGTGAGCTCTTGTCATTTTCTGCAAATATATCCAATTAGATTGATTTTTAGGGCAAATCAACTGTATATTTATAAAATCATATTATGTATTTATAGATATAAAGCTGATTTGATTTGAGCATCATTCTAAAAGGATATATTTGCATAAAGAAAATCGCAAGAACTCAGGAACATTTGTCAGTAGCTGTACTGTAGATGCAGGTGAAGTGAATATAGATGTAAATAATTATTCAAGCTTGGTCTTTTCGGAACAATTTTAATTTATTATTATACTGATCTTTTCCTAGAGCGAATAATATATATATATATATATATATATATATATATTTATTTATTTATTTATTTATTTATTTATTTATTTATTTATTTATTTATTTATGGACTGTGTAGAGATCTTTCACTGGTAGTAACATACTTATTCTATCTACAATAATAATGCAAAAAGATGAGTGAATAAACCAGTATTCACTTTAGTTATGATTTCCGGTTATCTGAATACCTGATCAACGATGTTTTACTGTACAATGACCGTGTCAAGAAAGTTACAAAGGAACCACAATATTGTAGTGGTGGTAATGAGGGTCCATTGATGGTATTACGAGGGTGAAGGCAGTAACATGCAGGTGCCATGACAACACACAACAATTCTGTGCATGCTCGAGATTTTACTCTTCAAGCCGATATATGGGGGCATTGTGGGGACACCAAGAGGAGGCCCCAGATCGTGAGCCGAATATAGACAACCACACCGCCGATAGCACCATGTGTGTCAAGTCTGGTGTTGTTTTAGCCAAGATCGGGTAGGTATGTAGGGCCCTTTACTCAATATTTCACTGTTATCATCACAGCGTGGTCAGTCTTTACTACTCTGTGAACCATGAAAGAAAAACACTTATTAACCCCTTCAGTATTCGATAACGTGTTCCTCGTTATATTATGGTTATCAATATACAATTTGTTGTCTGCTTAGGAAGGAACTTTGGATATGTTGATTGAAATATTCTTACCACGTCTGAGCTCCAAGGTAGAGTAAAATCGGGTAATGATAGCAAAAGATATGCTAAAAATCGTCATTGTATATTGAGTGAGTTAGTAGTTCTGCCATACAGCTGCAGTCTTGCCATTCCTTTGACTCGTTTAGTGGTTACAACGATAGGTGACAAAACTAGTGCTTAAGCAATGACATTCAGGACTATAGCTACTATCTTATAATAATTGGTGGTACTGAGTGTAGCAACAGTGGTGACAATGATGGTTGCCACAGCCAGTACTAATGTAATATTCATATAAGTAGTACTATGATACAGGCACTGGATTTGTATTGGTAGCCTTTAGTGTCAGCCTGGCGTGTTCATTGGTAATAACCGTGGGTGCCAGGATCAGTGCCTGTGAACCAACAAACAATCTCACTCATAAGCATACATAAGTACAGTGTTGACCCTGATGACGTTGAGTGCTAGCGTAACGACCCATGTGATTGTGACAATATTGAGTGCTAGGACCAGTGCTTGTGCTTGAACCATTAAACAGTGCCATGATCTCGGGAATGGCGCCGAGACTCTTAGGAGGTTTTACTGGGCGAAGGCGACGGGACTCTTAAGATCCAAGGCCTAAAAAAAAGACTTTTAAAAGATCCCAGTACACTTAAAACAAAGGTATATGTGATTAAGTGAAATAATTCCCCTCCATACCTACTATCACTCCTCCACATGTGTCGGGCATTTTCAAATACCATAGCTTCGCCGTTTAAAGGTTAATAAACATAACTATGATCCAGGTACCGCCCTGGCCCTGATGGAGTTGAGTGCTATCGTGATAACCCCTGTAGTGCTAACAACGGTGGGTGCCAGGACCAGTGCCAGGGCAAGGATGGCCGCTCCCACTGCTCCTGTCCAGGGTTCATGTTGGCCGAGGACCGAGTGTCATGCCTTGACGTGGACGAGTGCCAGGATCCCGGAACCTGCAGTCACCGGTGTCACAACACTTGGGGCTCATACCAGTGTCTCTGTCATACCGGATACCAGTTGGGCACCGACAATAAGTCTTGCTATAGTAAGTTTATACACACAAAAAATCATATATATTCTTCATATTGACAGATTATTGACTTTTCGCTTCAAGATCACTGTTCTTACATCTTACCAATTATCGTTGGTACTGAAGTTTCATGATTCCTTCAAAACCTTAGCTCGTTCAGGCTTTAATAATATTATATGCATGTTATTATAGTTTAATGCCAATGACAGTTACGTATAGTAATAAACATTATCTGGACAACTGCCACCGTAGGACGATCCCCCCCTCCCACCTCAGGACAACTGACCCTCATCATAGGGTTATGATATACAGTATATACAGGTATATTTATGGTTACTGTAGGTAATGCTAGGCTATGCTATGGTAGCATTCAATATACTGGGGAAGGCTATATTAGGTTAGGATAGGGTAGGATACACTGGTAAACACAAATAAGCTTGATTAGGTGAATGTATATTTTGATGGGATAGAAAAGGATAAAACAGAATAGATAGAATGCGCTTGACTATTTTAAGTTTGATTTGGTTAGCTTAGGCTAGCTTAGTTAGGATAGGATAGGTTAGGTAAGGACAGGATATGGCAAATTAGATTAGAATAGATTCGGCAAATCCAAGTCCGGTTAAGTTAAATAACATATATTTGGTTAGCTGAATTCATGAAACAGAGTACAGGTAAGAATAATTTCCTTTTATTAATAATAGTATTTTCCATACTAGTATGTATGTAACTTGTATTTTTGCTAACCGTAGCCAATTGTATTATGTATTGGGGGTTAGTTATCTGTGGGTCAATTGTCCTAGAGGTGTAATTGTCCGAGGTCAATTGTCAGGAATCAATCAGGGGCCAATTGTCCAGGGTCAATCGTCCAAGGTCAATTGTCATGGGTCAATTGTCAAGGGTCAATTGTCAGGGGTCAATTGTCATTGGTCAATTGTCAGGGGTCAATTGTCCGGGGTCAATTGTCAGGGGTCAATTGTCCGTGGTCAATTGTCAGGGGTCAATTGTCCGGGATCAATTGTCCAGGGTCAATTGTCAGGGGTCAATTGTCAGGGGTCAATTGTCCAATGTCAATTGTCAGGGGTCAATTGTCCAGGGTCAATCGTCCAAGGTCAATTGTCAGGGGTCAATTGTCAGGGGTCAATTGTCAAATGTCAATTGTCAGGGGTCAATTGTCAGGGGTCAATCATCCGTGGTCAATTGTCAGTGGTCAATTGACCAGGGTCAATTGTCAGCGGTCAATTGTCAGGGTTCAATTGTCAGGGATCAATTGACTTGGGTCAATTATCCAAGGTCAATTGTCAGGGGTCAATTGTCCAAGGTCAATTGTCAGGGGTCAATTGTCAAGGGTCTATTGTCAGGGGTCAATTGACTAGGGGGGTTAGTTATCTGTGGGTCAATTGTCCTAGAGGTGTAATTGTCCGAGGTCAATTGTCAGGAATCAATTAGGGGCCAATTGTCCAGGGTCAATTGTCCAAGGTCAATTGTCAGGGGTCAATTGTCAAGGGTCAATTGTCAGGGGTCAATTGTCAGGGGTCAATTGTCAGGGGTCAATTGTCCGGGGTCAATTGTCAGGGGTCAATTGTCCGGGGTCAATTGTCAGGGGTCAATTGTCCGGGGTCAATTGTCCAGGGTCCATTGTCAGAGGTCAATTGTCAGGGGTCAATTGTCCAATGTCAATTGTCAGGTGTCAATTGTCCAGGGTTAATCGTCCAAGGTAAATTGTCAGGGGGCAATTGTCCAATGTCAATTGTCAGGGGTCAATCATCCATGGTCAATTGTCAGTGGTCAGTTGTCAGGGGTCAATTGTCAGGGGTCAATTGACTTTGGTCAATTGTCCAAGGTCAATTGTCAGGGGTCAATTTTCCAAGGTCAATTGTCAGGGGTCAATTGTCAGGGGTCAATTGTCAAGGGTCTATTGTCAGGGGTCAATTGACTTGGGTCAATTGTCAGGGGTCAATTGTCAGAGGTCAATTGTCAGGGGTCTATTGTCAGGGGTCAATTGACTTGGGTCAATTGTCCAAGGTCAATTGTCAGGGGTCAATTATCAGGGTCAATTGTCAAGGGTCAATTGTCCAAGGTCAATTGTCAGGAGTCAATTGTCCAAGGTCAATTGTCAGTGGTTAATTGTCAGGGGTCAATTGTCCTGGGCCAATTGTCAGGGGTCAATTTTCTAGGGTCAATTGTCAGGGATCAAATGTCCAAGGTCAATTGTCAGGGGTCAATTGTCCATGATCAATTGTCAGGGGTCAATTGTCCAAGGTCAATTGTCTAAGGTCAATTGTCAGGGGTCAATTGTCCAGGGTCAATTGTCCAGGGTCAATTGTAAGGGGTCAATTGTCCAGGGTCAATTGTCAGGGGTCAATTGTCATGGGTAAATTGTCCAAGGTCAATTGTCAGGGGTCAATCATACGTGGTCAATTGTCAGGGGTCAATTGACCAGGGTCAATTGTCTGGGGTCAATTGTCAGGGGTCAATTGTCAGGAGTCAATTGTCCAGGGTTAAGTGTCCGAGGTCAATCGTCTGGGGTCAATTGTTGGGGGTACATTGTCCGAGATCAATTGTCCAAGGTCAATTTTCAGGGGTCAACTGTCCGTGGTCAATTGTCTGGGGTCAACTGTCCGGGGGATAATTGTCCTGGGTCAATTTTCTGGGGTATCATTGTCCAGGGTCAATTGTCCTGGGTCAATTGTCTGGGGGATAATTGTCTGGGGTCAATTGCCCGGGGGATAATTGTCTGGGGTCAATTGCCTGGGGGATAATTGTCTAGTGTCAATTGTCCTGGGTTAATTGTCTAGGGTCAATTGTCCGGTGGATAATTGTCTGGGGTAAACTTTCCGGGGAATAATTGTCTGGGGTCAATTGTCCGGGGGTCAATTGTCTGGGGGATAATTGTCTGTGGTCAATTGTTAGGGGGTCAAAATTGTCTAGGGGATAATTGTCTGGGGGATAATTGTCTGGAGTCAATTGTCAGGGGGTCAATTGTCTGGGGGATAATTGTCCGGGAGGCAATTGTCCGAGAGACAATTTTCTGGGAGGCAACTGTCTAGGGGGCAATTGTCTGGGGGCCAATTGTTCGAGGGGCTGTTGTCCTTGAACCATAATATACATCTTTTCAATTCTAAAAAAGTTCTTCCTACGGCTATATGGGAAAAAAGGTTTCTGTGAAATGCTGCCGCCTTCTTAATGGATCTTTGTTGATGTTCGTGGCTAACAATTTTGTGGCATGTTTTATTCCATTCAAAGTTAAGTTCGGTTAAGTAAGCTAAATTAGGTTAGATAGGTTAGGCTAAGTTTGATAATAAGATAGTTTCCCCTTTTCCCCCCAGTGATCGAGTTGGAAGTGATCAACAGCTGCCTGGAAAACAACGGTGGTTGCAATCACTTGTGTCACCACGGTGCTGATGGTCCCCTGTGTACCTGTCACCCGGGGTACCTCCTCCAACCAGACCAGAGATCATGTCAGGTACAGTCATATACAATATTCACACAGTACCCCCAGTACCTGTGTCATCACGGTGTTGGTGGCCCCCTGTATACCTGTATACCTGTCACCTGGAGTACCTCCTCCAACCAAACCATAAATCATGTCAGGCACAGATACTTTCTTTTGTCGTGTCTTACTGTTCATCATCTTGTAGTTTCAATTAGGTTGTTGCATCATTGCACCTCACTCAAAGTTATTATTTTTTTCCACATCACTGCGATCTGTCAATATCCCCCTTGGACAAGGGAATTGGGGTTTGGATCAGAGGAGAGGTATTTCTGCTGACGCACTGCTTGGCTGACCCAAGGACATAACTGTCCACTTAGGAACATACGTGGCTAAATAGTGCTTTGAATAATCTTATTATAGTGCTTGCCCTTGTGAGCATCATTCAGTGATGCCTTGAACCAATAACTTATGGTTGGTCAGTTTCATTAACTCCCTTCAATAGGATTTGTTAATTTGAATTAAGACATCTGTTTATGAAATTATTTTACTCAAGAATGACCTTTCCCAATCTGAGTAAGGCCTGTGTCCCACATACTGGATGTTGTCGTTAGTGCAATACATGATGCCCTCAAAGGTGAATAAAAGGGGGCAATACCTTGCCCTACCATGTCAGACCATAGGTGCGCCATCGGAACCAGTGTGTCCGACCTACGACCCCACTGACGGACCCCCAATGCACACCTGTGCACCGGGTTGTTATTGGGACATATTTTCGACAGAGAGCCGTCCTCACTAGCATCCAGACACTACCACGAAAATTGTATGCAGCATGAACATTTCGGCAAACTACCCGACCCCTGGGAATTATTGTACCTTGCACGATGTGTGGCAAATGACACATGACGATCAATTCCTTGTCATTGCCCCAACGCCAATTTTTGCCTAGATCATGACCACACATGGCAAAAATCCTGTATGCGAGACACAAGCTTGACACTAATGGTCTCGGTTTATTGTCTGTTGTTTGGAAGAATAACGCTAAACTTACGTTAGCGCAGTGAAGGAGTTAAATATACTAATTTTTTATATATATAATAAGAAATAAAGTTAATGTTATTGTGAAGAACGTATTATGAGCGTGATTGTAAAGTTGTGGACAAATAAACCTAGTACACATGATATGGAGAAGTGGCTGTTTATTTAATTATTTATATTTCATGTACATGAACGAGATAAAAGGCAAAGCTGCCTGTCCACTATATCTGTATACTGTGTAGTATAGTAAAATAGTGGTTTTATAACTCCAACTGAGAAAGAAATTACTGAACTGAAGCAAGTCAGAATAATTTTCAAGACTGTTTGTTTATCTTAATTTATTAAAGGATACAAAGCACACACTACATTATACTTTTGTATCACCAACTGTAAAAAGGTTATCCTTATCTTGAACATTCCTGTCGATATTCATACTGACATAGGGTATGGAAATACAATATAATCTCTGCTCTATCAGGCTGGATACAATAATATTTTGAGAGCGTATTCAAATACGTAGTGGGCATTAACCCTTTCCATGCGGCCAACATATAATTTCATCTTATGTAAAAAAGGCTACACTGCGGCCAACGTACAGTCAGAAACCGCAGTTTCTGAGACACCTGGATAGGGCCCGGACATTGGGAGCGTACTGTCTCTGGACGACAGCCCACTTTAACTATCACAAGGCCGCACACGTAGGAACACACGTTTCAAATCAATAGCTGCTTTACTTAGTCTGCCATGTACTGTAGAATGATGGTGCTGTTGTTATGCTACGAGCCATACTACAGAACCTGATATATAAATGACAACAATACCATTGTTTGTTATTCCCTCCTGTATCTATATTAAACACGGATAGCTATTAAAGAATTAAGAATGTAAAGAAACACTACCAAACCGCAGTGAATGGACAGGCTTTCGTGGTGTGTGTGTGTGTGTGTCAGAGAGATATTCATCAGACGTCATCCATAGTAGTTACTATTAAACACATACCGGTATTCACATATAATTCATCCATTTTATATCATGCTATTAACCTTGTTGCACTGTGTAAACATTGCAATATATCAGATACAATAATAATATCGAAAAGGTATCTATGGCCATTGATAAACGTAATATGACTATGCGATGCTTATATAGCCTTTACCCTCTATAGTGTTATATACAGTTTTTACTAAATTAATACCGAATATATAAACCTATCAGCGTCAGAAGCTGAACTGTGTGTGGTATTACATAATACCCGCAATATAACACTACTGATAACTAATTGCCGTTTCACACCTGAATTTCAAAACCAGTTGATAACATGTAATATTACATTGCATAGTTCGTTGTGTTGTATGTCATGAAGCAGACACTTATATTTGCAGTGTTTGCCACCTACTGTAGAGCATTAATTATATTACAACACACACACACACACTCGACTATTTGTAATTAGCAATTCACGTCATAATTGCAATCGTTACTTTACAAAACAACTGTTTATTGCACATCAATGCAAAGGTAAATATTTACATTATAATACTGAACATCCTCCTCTTTTCAATTAATATTTGAATACATGTATGCATAACGTGGTCACTGGGAACATGGACATGAAGACAGCTCTCTGGGGGGTGGGGAACGAGAGATTGAACCTAAACTACCAACATTTCGTAACACCCAATGAAACGTTTAAGGTTGGAACCCGAGCCATTCTCGTGGGGCAACATTTTGGAAGTATTTATTATATGTTTTAATTTCTTAAACCCTATGGTAATATTCATGTCAGTATTTACTGGAGATACGTAAGGGAATGTAATAAAGGTATTATTGTAATTTGTATACCCATAAATATATACATGCGGATCATAGCAGAGCAACAACATTATTATTTTACATGACAGACTGAGTGAAGCATCTATTGGCTCGAAACGTGTGTTCATAGGTATGCGGCCTTGTGATAGTTAAAGTCGGTTGTCATCTAGAAACGATTCCCTTCACATGTCTGGGCCCTATCCAGGTGTCTCAGAAACTGCGGTTTCTGACTACATATATGTTTTGGTTTTAATGGCTGAGTTGATTGCATCAACCCATCCTGCTTGTTGCCAGACGCTTCCAGGAGGCCATTAGCTTGCCACCCATACTTTTATCAGTGTGCATAGTGCATTGGTTGAGGGAAGGTTTGTTTACGATGAAGAGGTGTTTTAGAAACTAAAAATCAATAAAAACGGCCAAATCTCCATGCAATTGTGACAGCTATATACCATGGAGGTACAAAAATGTATTTGATTTCATCTTCATTTCAACAACTCATACTGTCCGGTAAACACAACACATGATGAAGAAAAAACTGTAACTATCATCGAGTTATCGAAAGTGGAAGTGAAGAAGAAAATTGTATATCTTTGCTAAAGTAGGGGGTAGGCTTTCAGCATCGAAACATGCAAATTATTGATCGATTTTCCTGGTTGGTGTGAGAAGGCTGGGAGCATAATTATGGAACTGTTATAGGGTGAGTTTGACCAAATAATTTTATTAAAGCTCACTCCAAATCGATCAGGGCTATGATATGACGCAAGGGCGATGAATATTCAGCGGGATTAGAGCCGCCTGGGCGTATTTTTCCCGATAGAAACAGGCCGAAGGGAAAAAGTTAGGTTCAGTGTAAATTTAAGTTATATGATACGGTAGTCATAAATTGTAATGTTTTCCTTTTACTCACTATACCTGTCTATTTCGGCTGTAATGAGATGTGTTAGGTTACAGTGGGAGTGAAACAGTACAAACGTTTATTTGCATAACTTGTCAGAGGATGGAATAAGTAAGGGGAGAGAAAGTCAATACAGTAGAGTAGAAAAGGTAGGGACTGCTCTTAATTTAACATGCTTCAACAATAAATCATGTATCAAGTAAGGGGCATAAATTAAATATACAGTGATATAGCAAGATAGCTACTAAATAAGAATTACACCTATACATCCCTCCAAATCCAAGTTACGTCAAATTAATACTACAATTGTTTAATGCTAGATTATCACAGACTTCACTGTACACAAATATGTGTTTGACTGTTACAAACATTTCATGCTGGTACAGATTAATCAATATCGGTAAGTGTTATCACTCATGAGAGTGAATACATTCCTATGGTGATTAACACAATACAGTTTGTTAATTATTAAGATAAAATATGTTAGGGAAATACTTTGTAGTTTTGTTACTATGTTTGACATTCTCCCTTAGGACTTGGATGAGTGTGTTGTTGGGAGCCACCGGTGCCAGCAAGACTGTGTCAACACTCAGGGAGGCTACGCTTGTGCCTGCAACAAAGGCTTTACTCTCACCTCAGACACCTTCACTTGTACAGGTAAGTAGTAACTGAGGGATTTCTATGTATCTTATATTCTCTATGTTTCTTGCAATATGAGTATTTGGTATTCAATTTCATGTTATTTTCCATTTTCCCCTTGAGCAATACTTGGGATGTTGTAGGACATTAGTAAGGGGAGGTGTGGTGGAGTGGTCTTGCCACTGGCCTGGTAATCCAAAGGTCCCGAGTTCAAATCCCGATGTATCAATGGGAAGATATTATTGGGATGGAATTTGTGCTGTATCTAGTATCAGTGCATTACCACAAGCCCACCGAAACGTCAATAAAATACCCTCATTGTTCCCTGATTAAATAGCACTGTATGAATATTCCCATATTCAAAATATGCTATAGGGGTGCAATGCCTGGTGAGTTATCTGCTCAACAGGTGGCGTTGTGTGTGTGTAAGTGTGAGAGTCCGAGTGTAGGGGGTGAGACTGTAAAGCACGGGAACGAGGTGGCTTCAGAGATGGGGTCGTTTCGGGCCAGGAGTGAGCACCGTGCCTCATGTGAAGGCAAGATGGCAGGTGCTCGTTGTACTCTGCGTGCTTCACATGTCTCACTCCCTAGACTGGAACAAGACCTCACGGGCTTCACTGTTCATTGTAAAGCGGTGAATGTTAAGGCTCTCAGCCTATGCCCGAGAGGAAGCAAGTTGGAATATAGAAAAAAAAAAAAAAAAAAAAAAAAAAAATGGATTTGCTTATTGTTGGTGAAATTACCTATCGAATAAGCCATCTTAAATGAGACCCCTCATGTTACAATTTTGTTTAGCATGTTTGTTTTTATCAATCGGTAACTTCAATTACTTTAACCCGGGAACTGCGGGAAGACTCTTAAGAGTTCCCCCGGCGGACTGCGGGAAGACTCTTAAGAGTCAGAGAAAAAAAAATCAACTTTAAACATCGAAAACAAAAAAATTATATATATATATATATATTTTTTTGGGCCCCTGGGCCATGCAAAATATCACTCCTCTACCTCCCCTCCTTCCCCACTTTCCTCCCCTCCTTCAGTTATCACCTATTTTCCCTGTTATTCCCTTATTCTGAGGTATATTTTCGTGCTAACATTAGCGAGTTGCAAGCAGGGCATTGTCATCAGTGTTAGCAAGCGAGTGCAAGAGAGAGAGAGAGAATATCGATCGACTGTGTCTCAGTGGCCTTGGGGAATTTGGCAGGAAAGCAGATTGCCTCACCCATACATTATAATATAACTCGTGGCCTATATCTCCGATTTTGACCATCGAAACGCTGTTTTCACTCGTTTTATTGTTGTTTCAGGTTAATACCTTTATAATCAACCCATAATAGGCGCTTTTTTTTTTTTTTTTTTTTTTTTTTTTTTTTCTATGTGATTGAGGGAGGCAAAAGGCATAACTGCCTATAGCGAGTGCCTCCCCCATAGTTGAAAGAGTGACAGGGCCAAAATCAAGGGACGTTCGAGCCAAAATGCCTGGACACACGGAGTTTGAAGCAATTTAAGTCATAGGAAGAGGGAAAGACTGATTCTGGGAGAGAGTTCCAGAGCTCAGATGTTGAGTAGAAGAAAGTTTGAGAGTAACGTTTCACTCTTGGGTTGGAGAGTTGCACAGAGTAGGGGTGGGATTGAGTTGCAAGACGGGTACCACGTGCCCTACGTAAAGGAGGTGGTATGCACTAGGATAGCTCTGAGGAACACTGATTATTATAGTAGCGATAGAATAGCGAGAGAGATGCAACATTGCGGCGGAGAGAGAGATTGCAGAGAGTTGGTGAGTGGACGGGAGTTAATGATACGAAAGGCCTTCCTTTCAACTTTGTCTAGGAGAGCGGTGTGAGAGGAACCTCCCCACACATGTGAACAATACTCAATACAAGGGCGCACTATGCGCCCTTGTACAGAGCAAGAAGCTGTGCAGGGGAAAAGAACCCCCTAAGGCGGTTGAGCACACCCAGCTTCTGGGAGGCTGCCTTAGCAAGACTGGTAATATGGTCCTTCCAAATGAGAGCAGAAGAAAAAGAGACACCAAGAATATTGAGAGAAAGATGAAGGGTTTTGATTTTGTATTGTTGAAGAATAAGGGATAGTCCGCTGGGAGATCCTGACGGGTAGATAGATGGAGAAATTGGGTTTTGGGAAGCATTAAAGTTAAAAAGGTTTTCTCTGCCCCAATTGGAAATAGTATTTAGATCAGAATTTAAGAGTTCTATGGCTTTCATTACGTTTGTCGTTGAGGGATTGCTGGCTGGGGCGTTCTGAAAAACTAATGGAGTAGTGTAAGGTTGAGTCGTCTGCGTATGAATGGATGGGAATTAAGGTACAGTTAAGGAGATCATTTATAAAATTAGAAAGAGAATAGGAGATAGGACAGAGCCCTGAGGAACACCGGAGTTTATAGGGTGAGGAAGTGAACAATGGCCGTCCACAACCGCAGCTATGGAAACGGCCGGAAAGGAAATTAGAGACAAAGGCACAGAGGGAGGGATAGAAACCGAAGGAGGGTAGTTTAGAAATTAAAGATTTATGCCAGACTCTATCGAAGGCTTTCGATATGTCTAGTGCAATAGAAAAAGTCTCACCGAAGTCCCGAAAGGAGGATGACCAAGAGTTAGTAAGATAGAAAGAAGATCACCAGTAGAGCGACCCCTTAAGGAAGCCATACTGGCGATCTGAGAGCAGATTATGAGAAGAGAATGCTTAAGAAATTTGGAAGCAAGAATATTTTCAAAAACTTTAGAAAGACAAGAGATAAGAGCAATTGGACGATAGTTGGAGGGTTGAGAGCGGTCACCCTTCTTTGGGACAGGTTGAATGTGAGCAAACTTCCAGCATGAAGGGCAGGCGTTTAGAGGATAGACAGAGACGAAAGAGTTTGCCTAGGCAGGGAGTCAGCACGGAAGCACAGTTTTTGAGAACAACAGGAGGAACACCGTCCGGACCGTACGCCTTATTAGTGTTAAGCCCAGAGAGGGTAGAAAGTACATCTTTAGAAGAGATTAGGATATTAGGCATAAGTAAGAGAGAGGAGGGCGGAGAGGGAGGAATAGCACCGGAATCATCCAAGGTGGAGTTTCTAGCAAAAGTTTGAGCGAAGAGTTTAGCTTTGTCAGAGGAAGAAATTATGGTTGTGCCATCAGAGTGGGAAAGGGGAGGGAAAGACGAGGAAGAGAAATTGTTGGAGAGGTTTTTGGCTAGATGCCAGAAAGCTTGGGAAGAGCTAGAGTTGGATAGTTCAGTGCATTTATTATTATAGTATGGATAAGTATTAATGCTATTTATGGTAAAATGAATATTTTAGTGATGGAAACAGCTCAAATACGTCAGCACAGGGGGACGTTTCTAATTACCCCCATGCGCACTTCTTAGGTTAAGAGGGTCTGCAGGAAAGGTGACACGAAAATGTACCGGTAATACTATCAAGAAAGAATGTGCAATAATATTGAATACTCAACCTTTATATGTTAACCTTTTGAAAATTATGACACATTTTGACCGATTTTTCTGGCTATCATTAGACGATTGTATGCAATTTAAGAAGGACTTGTGGGGATTATAAGGGTAAAGACTATTTCATTTAACCCTCTGACGTCCGTATACCCTTCCTAATCTGAGTATAATCGCCTAATATATAGCCTGAAGAGTGAAAAGAAAGGCGTTATCAGATATTCTAAGGGTTAAACATTAAAACAACCTTCACACCAAATACAGTACTATTATATAATTATAATATGTTTACTGTACCCAGATGTGGATGAGTGTGTGTTGGAGAATGGAGGCTGTGAACAAGACTGCCTTAACACACAGGGGTCCTTCGTCTGTTCCTGCAGAAGGGGTTTTGTGCTTGGTAACAGCTTTCACTGTGATAGTAAGTGTTATACCCTGTTGCTAGTAAGTAGCACAAAGCTCTTGAATATTAACCTCTATAACTCACAAACAAGTAGAGTAACCGAGCTAATGTTTCTACCACTTGGGAAGGGTTAGTCAGGGAATAGGTGGGGTAATTTGCAGTGGTTAGGGTTCACGATTTCTGACTCATCTATTTGAAACAGGGTATAGTTGCAGAGCTTTATTGTAGATATTTGTTAGCCTTAGTGATGTTGACACCTACAGTGTATATTTCCGATAGTATTGCAAAGATGAACATTGATCATTTTTAACCTATGTTTAAATTAATAGAATAGTTTGTAATATTATTTACTATTAACTGCCTTGATTTGAATTGCATCTTTGATACCATTCTCTATTCTTGTTTAGATTTGTCAGTATATAGTTATACATTTATCACATTGCATATAGTCACAATTATAAATAAATCCAAACAAATAATGATTTTCCTCAAACATCTCAATGACTCTCTTTTTAATATATGCAAACTTATCAAAATGACGACGATCATATTAGTGATACGGACAGTTTCAGCATATCTATATTATGGCAACCGGTACATACATAACCTGATCATATTCGTTTATTTTTGACCAAAAATAAGTACACAAGTTGCTGGCCTTGCGATTTTCAAACTATGTAGTTAATCTGTAATCTGAAATGATTTTTTGTAATGTACATAACAGTTTCGCTCTTCTTTCTTACTAAGCTGGTCGAGTTAGTTATGATTTATAACAGGATAACATTTGCCTCGACGGCTTTGCCTTTTGAAGCCTGTGGTGGGTGAGCTGAACGTGCTAGCCATGCACCACATAACTAATTGCGGGAATTCTATCTGAGAGAGCGTAAAGTTCGAAAACTTTATTCTCTCAACGGAGTTGTAGTCTTGTAGACCTAGTCCAAAAAGAGCTGGATAAAATGTACAGAATCAATGGTGTTTTTGTTTTATTTTTGTATTTGTTATGAAGATCGCCACCTGCAAGTGGCACCAGTTAGCATGTCGCCCATCGGTAATTTGTTTAGGGTTTATTCCCCTAGAAGGGTTGCCCGCCAAGGCTATCGAGTCCCATCCACCCAGATGGGACTCGAGTCCCATGGAGTCCTACCTCGGCTTCTACAAAGGTTAAAGTCGAGCTGGATTCATATTCCAGTAACCCTTATGTAACAAAGGGATAGGGTTGGAAATATTTGGCTTTTATTTGCTGCTCAAGTCAATATATATTGCATAGTATACATGCAATAAGACACCTATTACATGTGTTTATTCTCATTTACTTACTGTATTTTAAAACCCTTGGAGATATGGCAGAAATGATAGAGAGGTTTGTGTAAAGCTCTGAAGATATGCAGAGTAGTTAGTGAGTTGCTGGAAGCGGTGATCATAGAGCATGACTGAGGTTTCAAGTGCATCAATGCATTTAGAGGATGAACAGAGTAAGTTCTTTGATCTGGATGTCGGGCTAAAGCAAGTGTGTTGTCCCCTATGGTTGTTGTTGTGCTGCTATTATGCAAGCCAATATGGATTACTATATCGCCTTAACCGGGTAATTAGTTCAATAGACACGGGACAAGGAGTACAAGAGAGCACAATTCAATTGATTTGATTTCTTTTATCTCAAAGATACATGCACGTAGTGTTTTTGGCAATTACATGCAATTAGATTCAGACCAACAATGTGCATAAAACATATACAGGCACAATATACATGTATAGTACAGTATACACACAATCCGAATAGCTTAGGCGGCAGAGGTCACTAAGCGTATGTAGAGCGCATGTGGAGCGTATGTAGAGTAAAAGAATACCTATAAGAGCGGATGGTTTGAGGTGGAAGGTCAGGGAACGAGAGGCAGACCACGAGTGAGGTGGAGGGATGAAATTGAGAGGCATATGAGTGACAGTGGTGCTGGGTGGAAGAATGGGTGCTGGCTTACAGCGGAAAACATTATATGGAAGCAATTTATTCGTGGCCACGCCCCGCGGTGATCAAGGCTACTGACAATCGATAAATAGATACATTTCTAACCTCTACTCATTTTCCTTATTAGAGATGTCTAGGGACTTTGAGGATGACTACATGCTACAGAGTTTCCGAGGAGATCAAGACTTGCGACGAGGTGCTGCTGACGACAACTCTATAAATAAAGCCTCGCCACCACGGACACCAGACCTGTGGAATGATGTTACCTATGCCGAGCAGTCCAAGGTCATCAAAATAAAGACACGTGAGTTTACTAAGGATTACGCAGGAATTCAAGCAAAATTAAGGACATTGATGCCAGATTGGATGTTTTGGTACAATACGAAAAGTACAGCTGAACCTGCTTCCCATCACTGTGATGAAAAGATCTGCTAAAATATTGAATAGATATTCTCAGAGTCAGATCGAAATAGCTCCTCTCTAACAGAAAATATGGTCGCTTGGAGGCGACACATTTGACTTAGTGACAGAGTCATCTGGCAATAAACATTATACATGGTGTTATTTGTATAACAATTTACGAAGAATACATTAAACAAATGATTGTGAAGGCCTTGCAATGGTAAACACTAATAACAAAATCCCCTTTGTATCTAAATTATTCAGTTAAATACCGTTATATTTGTCTGTGAATATTTACCTCTGTCATGCATTTAAGTCAAACTAATGAATTTTATCATACTATACTGTATTGAAGCACTATTTGCCTAGGCAAACTCTTTCGTCTCTGTCTATCCTCTAACGTCTTCCCTTCATGCTGGAAGTTTGCTCTCATTCAACCTGTCCCAAAGAAGGGTGACCGCTCTCAACCCTCCAACTATCGTCAAATTGCTCTCATCTCTTGTATTTCTAAAGTTTTTGAAACTATTCTTGCTTCCAAATTACTTCAGCATTTCTCTTCTCATCATCTGCTCTCAGATCGCCAGTATGGCTTCCTTAAGGGTCGCTCTACTGGTGATCTTCTTTCTTATCTTACTAACTCTTGGTCATCCTCCTTTCGGGACTTCGGTGAGACTTTTTCTATTGCACTAGACATATCGAAAGCCTTCGATAGAGTCTGGCACAAATCTTTAATTTCTAAACTACCTTCCTTCGGTTTCTATCCCTCCATCTGTGCCTTTGTTTCTAATTTCCTTTCCGGCCGTTCCATAGCTGCTGTTGTGGACAGCCATCGCTCACTTCCTCACCCTATAAACTCCTGTGTTCCTCAGGGCTCTGTCCTATCTCCTATTCTCTTTCTAATTTTTATAAATGATCTTCTCAACTGTACTTAATTTTCCATCCATTCATACGCAGACGACTCAACCTTACACTACTCCATTAGTTTTTCAGAACGCCAGCAATTCCTCAACGACAAACGGAATGAAGCCATAGAACACTTAAATTCTGATCTAACTAATATCTCCAATTGGGGCAGAGAAAACCTTGTTACCTGTAATGCTTCCAAAAACCCAATTTCTCCATCTATCTACCCGTCAGGAACTCCCAGCGGACTATCCCATATTCTTCAACAATACAAAAATCAATCCTTCATCTTCTCTCAATAGTCTTGGTGTCTCTTTTTCTTCTGCTTTCAGTTGGAAGGACCATATTACCAGTCTTGCTAAGGCAGCCTCCCAGAAGCTGGGTGAGCTCAACCGCCTTAGGGGGTTCTTTACCCCTTCACAGCTTCTTGCTCTGTACAGGGACATCATGCGTCCTTGTATTGAGCATTGTTCACATGTGTGGGGAGGTTCCTCTCACACCGCTCTCCTAGACAAAGTTGAAAGGAAGGCCTTTTGTATCATTAACTCCCGTCCACTCACCAACTCTCTGCAATCTCTCTTTCTCCGCCGCAATGTTGCATCTCTCTCGCTATTCTATCGCTACTATAATAATCAGTGCTCCTCAGAGCTTTCCCAGTGTATACCACCACATTTACGTACGGTACGTGGTACCCGTCTTGCAACACAATCCCACCCCTACTTTGTGCAACTCTCCAACCCAAGAGTGAAACATTACTCTCAAACTTTCTTCTATTCAACTGCTGAGCTCTGGAACTCTCTCCCAGAATCAGTCTTTCCCTCTTCCTATGACTTAAATTGCTTCAAACTCCGTGTGTCCAGGCGTTTTTGCTCGAACGTCCCTTGAATTGGGCCCTGTCACTCTTTCAACTATGGGGGAGGCACTCGCTATAGGCAGTTCTGCCTTTTGCTTCCCTCACTCACATAGAAAAAAAATAAAAAATATATATATATACCTACGTGATTATTCCAAGCATGTTCTACTTTATATTCAGTTTGAATGTAATTATATGTTTCAATGTAGTATAAATTCAATAACAACACACACATAAGTATATGTCAGCATTACAAATTCAACATTTTCTAATGTTAATTGTCCGAGACATATACAATAGAGTTTTGTGACATGGATTGTATACTTTTGCAAACAGCAAATAGGAAATGCGCAAACACACATTTATTGTCTCTCAATACAGATTCCTTTGAAAGTGAAGAGTCACTATCACATAGTTTATGTCATCTTCCACTATGACAGGTTGTGCCCCGGATAATTTTGTCTCCAACTGTGATGACATCTTTCACTATAAAAGGTTGTGACCCTGGTAACTTCGGCCCCAACTTCAGCCTTTCCTATGATGACACTCTTCATTATAATAGGTTGTGACCGTGGTCACTTATGCCCCAACTCCATCCTTACCTGTGATGATATTTTTCGCTGTGACAGGTTGTATCCCAGGTCACTTTGGCCCTAACTGCAGCCTGACCTGTGATGACTGTCCCAGTCGGTGTGACGCGTCGGGTTGCGTGTGTCAGGAGGGTCGTGCTGGACCAACATGCTCACTACCTTGTCCGGATGGCTTCTTTGGTCTAGGCTGTAAACAGGTAGTTAATATCATATTTTATTATTTGCTTTCTTAAGATTCACTCTAATAAATATATGTTAAAAGTTGCTTCAAACTGTGCATATTTCGTTGTGTACCACCCATGCCTTAATAATCATTCTTCCACAACGCATAACCTCTGTTTTGTCGGAAATATTTTAATCCTCGAAATATGCATATACTGAAGACACTTCCTCAGAATAACTATTCACCAAACTTCATTTCATATAATCTATTCTCCGTCTATTCATGTATGCCGAAAAATCATAACATTCTTGTGTGTTACTGTATCAAGTATTCTATTTCATACCTCGTGTTAGTGTGTTGTATTATTTTTCATAAATTATGTGCATGAAGGATACAAAAGGCCAAGCTGCCTGTAACAAGTGTCACAGTTGAAATAGTGACCAGGGAACCAAATTCAAGGTATGTTTAATTCAAAAGATCTGGACACACGGAGCTTAAAGAAGTTTAAGTCATGCGATGAGGAATTATTGTAATAACGGTAAGAAGAGTAAGAAAGGTGCAACATTGGGCGAGTAGTGCAAGATTGTAGAAAATTAGAAAGAGGAGGCGAGTTGATGAGACAAAATGCTTTTGACTCTGTTCTTTCGAGAAGACTTAGTGCGGTATAGGCAAAATCTCCCCACACATGCGAACAGTACTTGATACATGAACGCACTGTGCCACTGTACAGAGCAAGAAGCTGTGTGGCGGTAAGGAACCCATGGAGACAGTTGAGCACACCTAACTTCTTGGAAGTTGTTGTAGCAAGAATGGTGATATGGTCTTTCCAAGAAAGATCAGATAAATTATAGTCTCCAAGAAAATTGGGTGACTGGGTACACAAGAAGAGATGTAGTGGAATGTGAGGGTCTCTGACGAGAATCATAGACTTTGACTGCGCATTGTGTAAGGGAGAACTTGTGTTGAATGACCTGCCTGTTAGTGTTGATTTCGGCAATGTAGCGCTGGAGTCTGTGAATCAATTCTGCTACTTGTGTGATGCGGTTTCCGCCGAAGGTAGCACTGAAGCTGGTTCCATTGTTAGAGTTAGAATTGGCTGGGGGAAGCTTAGAGAGCTGTTGCCACTCTTGACCAAGATAGGACTCCCACTTCTCCTTAAAGGAAAGGTGTATACCTTGTGTGTTAGGAGTGCGATGACCTATGCCTTGGAGACGTGGTTGGTTAACCCTTTCCCTGCGGGTAACGTTCCGGAACGCCGGAATATGCGCTAAATAGCGCAAATAAGCCCGCAACGTAAGTGTTAAAGCAGAGGATATCAATAGAATAGAACCGAATGAGAAGAGAATGGTGTGATAGATATTTGGGGTTAACTTCAGGGACGGGGTATCAAGTGATGAACTAAGAAGGTGTCTGGGCATTTAGAGTATCAGTAAAGTAATGCGCACGAGCTCACTTGGTTGGATTAAACACGTCGAGAGAATGGACGATCAGAGCTGGGTGAAGAAACGTGGGGGGAGCTGTGCTTAGGGTTAGACCTAGAAAGAAATGGGATCAGGTACTGCAGTCTGATTTCAAAACATAGAACTTGACAACAGAACACTTGACAACAGATGCAGCCCATGACAGGGTCTCTTGGAATGCCGGAATTTAGGACATGAGACTGTAACCACACTCTCTGTGGACGAAATGGTCTTTAAACTGATATGTGAGTGTGTGTGTGTGCAAGGTTGTGACAGGTAGACAGAAGGAAAAATTGGGTTTGGGAAGTAAAGAAAATAACTAGATTTTCTTAGCTTCAAACGGAAATAATTGAGAGATCAAAAGATAGGCATAATATGGCCTAATCACGTGAGTTATGGAATGATTGCAGGCTAGGACGTTGTAGAAAACTAGTTGCATAATGTAAGGTAGAGTCATCAGCTATGAATGGACAGACTAGAAGAACAATTGAGAAGGTAGTTAATGAAAACAAGTGTTAGGAAGTTGGCCAAGTCATCTAAGCAGCCTAGAAAGGGGTCAGAGAGGCACACGCTTCCTGACCTCATGCCAATGAGGATCTCCATACTCCCCAGAGTCACCTCCTCCCAGAAGATGTGGCACAAGTCCCCTTCGTTTGTACCCTTTCCTCTAGAATCTAGATGTCCATGACCAAGATTTCCTTCCTTTGCCTGGAACTGCCTGGAAGGGGGCAGAACCTCTCCAGTTTCCCCGGCCTCCCATTGGCCAAGCCAGAACCCTACAATTGATGATGGAAAGGAATGCCAGCACTGTCATTAGCTGAAAGAAACTTGCTCGATCTTCCAGCTATCTAAATATAGCCCCAGAATCAGTCCAGAAACAGACAGTCGCTGTTCACAAGAACTCAACTACTCTCCCCCCTGCAGCCCATCAGTCAACCACATCCTCTCTTTTAACACTTGAAGTAAGCGCCGGTGGACCTACCTTAGTGGACGAGAACACACATAGCAGTTAAATTGAAAGAGAAGACATGTATTAGACTTAAACGAAACACATTCTAGATAAAATTAATGTCTCTTGCAGCCACTAGTAGATCTATTCCCTGCATCCAAGTGTACAGAGCTGCTTGAACTAAGAGCCCTCATCTTGAGGAGCTCACGACACAATGGGAGGTGGAGTTCCTGAAGCTGCTGAAGCCAGAAGCAGAGACAGTGACCGAGACCCTTGTACCCTCCTACTGAGCCAGCCCCCTTACAGTCCCTGATAGGTTTTGCTTCCCAAGGAATCCTGCTGTTGATGCCCTGTGTGTGGTTCTGCTGCCGATGTCCTTATGAGTGTCCTAGCTGACGACGAGTCGAGAGAGTGGTAAAGTTAGTTGTCTGCTGGTCCCTGGACCCAGGCAAAACAGGAATCGTGATATTAACATACTGAGGTTCTTCGGAATCTACTTCCATACTAATTTTATTTTATCTCAATTACGATAGTGCTCACTGCCATATTTGATCCAGGTAGAGCCAGAAATCGTTCTTAATAAAAAGTTTTATTATTGTCTGCAGTTGCCAGAGACCCAGGATTATTAAATGACTTAGAGATATGATATTGTATATTGTCGGTGTGTATTAAATATTTGTATTGTGTACACCCTTTACTTAATAATACCGTATATAAACTAGTTGTGTGTAACTGTGTATATGTTTATCTGTTTCTTTTATCCACCTACGTATCAAAGGGCTTCAAATATGTATATACAAATATGAAATAGAAAATCTGGAGTTGTTAGTTTGAAGAAGTGAGCGATGGCCATGCACAGCCGAAGCTATGAATCAGCTGGAAAGAAAATTAGAGGTAAAGGCACAGGTAGAGGGGTAGAAGCCGAAGTATGGTAGTTTGAAAATCATTGATTTGTGCCAGACTATATTGAATGCTTTTGATTTGTCTAGCGCAATAGAAAAGGTTTCACCCTAGTTCTGAAAGGTAGATGACCAAGATGTTAGTTAGGTAAGAAAGGAGATCACCAATAGACTGCCCCTTATTCTCTTCTGTACCAGCGACGTCCTTTTAATTTTACTATTCTACTTATGGCGGATTTAAGGAAGATAAGTTTACTCTAGGCTACCTAAGACTGAAAAGGTCCGCTCATATAATGTAAATAAATAATAATACCGGGAGTGTAACTCACTTATTAAAATCACCATAGAATACAGCTAGGCAAGGTGGAAATGCTGATGGAGGTGCTAGCACGATAGATGGTAGGCAAATGGGTGCTATTCGAACACCATTGGATGTTTACCTTAAGGTGACCACGAGGATGCACCTGAACAATATTGAATAAATGAGATTAAAGAAAGTTAAATCATGATAATAAGGCTTAGCTGTCAGTCGGTCTGTCTGTAGGATATAGTTGAGTTTAAGTTAATGATGAGAGCTAGATGAAACCGGAACCAGGATCGCGGCGAACTAAAGAGTGGAGTTGTTGCTTGGATGAAGTATAAAAGTGCTCTGACGCGGTGCGCCACAATCCAAGACGTCATCGTCTTACGCTACGAATCTAGCGGCTACTGCTAAGTTAGTAGCGGATATCTAGCGGTAAATATCGCGCCGATTTCATAATATTACGGCATAGTTTATATGATAAATCATATATGCATTCCTAAAGACACTTAAATACTATACTTTTGTATAATAGGCCTTATTTAACATATTAAGCTTATATACTGTACAAACTGTATTTAGGGTATGATACATAGAAAATGTAGGTTATACCACTGACTATCGTGAATCCACGATACTACTATTAGATAATTGAATTCAGTTTAAAAAGGGGCTCCAGCAATTAACATGCTTCAAACTGTCTCACTTGACCCGTATAACTACCACAGATCCTTCTTAAACTGCACAAAATCATCTAAATACAGCAAGAATACAGAAAAAAGACATCGCTGGTACAGTAGGGTTTAAGGAAACCATACTGGCGTTCTGAAAAAAGATTAAAGGAAGATACATTCTTATGAAATTTTGAAGTTAGAATAGAATGAAAAACTTTAGAAGGTACAAGAGACAAGACCAATTGGACAATAGTTGCAGGGTTGAGATCGGTCGCCCTTCTTTGGGACAGTTTGAAAGAGAGAAAACCTCCAGCAAGAAGGGAATATGTTAGAGGAAAGACAGAGATAGAAGATTTTGCCTAGGCAGGGAGTCAACATGGAAGCACAGTGTTTGTGTGCAACAGGAGGAACACCATCAGGTCCGTATGCCTTCTTAATATTAAGCCCATAGAGGCAGAAAGTACACCTTTGGAACAGATTAAGATATTAGGCATAACTAAGTGAGAGAGGAGTGGCGAGGGAGAAATAGCACAGGAATCATTCAAGGTTGAGTTTTTAGCAAAAGTCTGAGCGAAGACTGCAGCTTTGTCAGAGGAAGAAGTGACACTGTTACTGTCTGAGTGGAAAAGATGAGGACGTAAAATTGTTGGAAAGGATTTTGGTTAGATACAGGAAAGCTTGAGAAGAGCTAGAATTATATACAGTTGTTGAAAAAAGAGTTTATAGCATGACGAAGAACAGATTTGGCACAATTCTGGGCAGAAACTTAAAAGTTTGCGATCCATGAGTTTGAAGGCGTCGGTACTGTTTGTATGCTTCCACTTCATTGCGGACAACAGTACAACAAGCGTGAGTAAATCATTATTTGTTTGCTTTAGTTAGAGATAAAGAAAATTGAATGCATGCCTCCATGCCCGATATGATAACCTCCTTAATGAACTCGGCAATCCCTGAGGGTTCCCGGTTATGGAAGCAAATTTCCATTCCAAGGGAAATCATAAATGTACTGCTGCAGAGCCTCCCAATCGGCAAAGCCAAAGTGTCATAAGCGCCACTGGCAGTGAGGATCAGATGGCCGCACCAGAGAGATTGGACAGGTTACAGAGATAAGGTTATGATCAGAGGAGCCCAACGAAGATAAAAGATTTACAATGTAAACAGAAGAATTAGAGGTTAGAAGTCAAGAATGTTTGGCCAAACTCCAAGGTGGTCAGAGATACGAGTAGGGTGTTGTACTAACTGCTATAGGTATTTTAGGAAGAGGTAGGCATGTTCACCAGGTTGGCCCGTGAAATGAGAGGAAAACCATTGGTGGTGGTGAACATTGAAATCGCTTACGATGGAGATGTCAGAGAAGTAAGAGATGGATAGAATGTGTTTCAATTTAGATGTAATATAATACAAACAAAATTGGATAGTCAGTAGAAATAGGGATAAATAAACAATACAGATGTATTTGCTTAGAGACTGGCAAGATATCCTAAGCCAGAGAGTTGAGAAATCAATAGGGTCAAGGTCACACACTCCGTGCTACCGCCAGACGCTGCAGACGCTCTGTCAACGCTCTCACGATATCGATCATAATTTGAGTATTAACTACTCATCCTCTTCATTCTTGTGCATGAAAGGTGGTTAAGAGCACGTTTAACCATCCTGTAGCTTAGTAAGTAACACTGCACGATATTTCGCTGTGTATTGACTGATAAACTTTGTGTTTATCACAAGACTCCTGCTCGGACAGGGCGCCACTAGCGCCATCTATTGTTTTGATTTGCTTTGTAAACAAACGCTCTCTTATTACTATTTTATATAAAATCGTAGCCCCTAATTTTACCCATTACCTACTGTAGTAAGTATCTATTTAACTGCCTTGTATGTAAGTAAAGCTTTGCATATTAATTTGCTAATAAACAATATTGTTTACTAACTAACCGCCTACAGGGACTAACGCCGACACCATTTTGTAAACAAACCTTTTTGGGGGATTATACATATTAAATTCCAGCAAATTTTGTACCAAATTTAAGTGCATTCATTTATCTTTTCCCCCTAGATATATTCTTGACTTTTTCTCCTCAGACTGATTTTACTTTAAGCTAAGGGTGGTATTTGTACAAACTAACCTAGCCTAACCCAACCTGCCAAGCTTTTAACCTAACCCAAACCTAGCCTAGCCTATAGCCAGCCAATCTGTTTTATTATTAACTCTTGTAGATATTGTATTTAGTATCCTACTGTAGCTATATATCTGTAATTTTAGTTGTTGCTTGCACGATCTTGTAATAACCTTTGACTGATACACTTTTTTATCTAAAAAGAGTAGGCTACTGCTTTACTAGGCTACAGTGACACCAGGGTCATCTGTTGACACAGTATATTAACCCCTTGTGTGCAGTCACACTTTATTTTTATATAATCTCTATTTGGTGAATTGTATATTTAGTTACATATTCTGTTATACATATATTTGTTTAAGGTTAGGTTATCACACCTGGTAGCCTATTTCTGCGAATTTCAATTTTATTATATTCGGTTAGGCTATTCAACGCTGGTAGCCTATTATTGCGTATTTCAATTTAAAAAAAAAACTTTTGGTTAGGCTATCGCCCCTGGAAGCCTAATTCTGCGTATCTCAACATTTTTGTTTTCGGTTAGGCTATCACCCCTGATAACCTGTTTCTGCGTATTTCAGCATATTTGTTTTCGGTTGAAGTGATTGAAGTGTTTTTAAAGTGAGTGAAGTGTTGTAAAGTGAGTGAATTGTTTTTTAAGTGAGTGAAGTGATCTGAAGAAAGTGACTGTCACCATGCCTCGCGCTTGTGCGAACTGCGCCGGTAGGTTTGGTGAGTCCATGTTTGCTACTATCGATCTTCAAGTCTGCCGGCTCTGCCAGCAACGAGAGAATTTTACAGTGAAATTAGATGAAGCCTACAACAAGATCAACGTCCTCACCATGAAGCTGGAATCACTCCAAGAGTTTGTAACACTCAACGTTGGAGTGCCACAAACTTCAATTGTCACCGCAACTCCAGCAGCCACCAACGCCCCAACGTCAACTGCCAACAATTCAACGCCTACAGTAGCCATTTCAGCTGATGTTTCCGATACTCAAGATACAAATAGCGACTCTCTCTTCCCCCTCAAGACAACTTCCGTGTCGTGAGGAACAACGTTTGCCCCAAGACCAGGAAACACATACCGATTACCGAGTGTCAAAACCGTTTCCAGATACTCGCAGACTCAGATGACGAAGAGGAAATAGAAGAAGTCCGGCTCGTGGGAGACTCGATGATACGTGGTCAGCTCACAGAGTTTTGCGCCAGGGCACCTAAGACCAGGAAGCGTTTTTGTATCCCTGGTGGTGGTGTGGATGACGTAGTTGCAGCAGTTGACGAAGTATCAAAGCTGGCCCCAGCTAATACAATGTACGTCATCCACGTTGGATCCAACGATGTACAGCGAACCCGGTCGGAAGATTTGCTTTTAAAGTACCAGCAGCTGATCAAGTCGTTTAAGGAGAAGTCATCAAGGATCATCGTCTCAGGAATCGTCCCCCGGCTCGGTGTAGAGAGCCGATTTTACAACATAGCCACCAGCACAAATCGTTGTCTAGCAAACCTCTGCAGGAAGGAGAACGTGGGATTCGTCGACACCTGGGACAATTTCTACTACGATGACTATTTGTTTTCGGACGATGGAGTTCATCTGAACCAGGTGGGAGCAGCGCGTTTTGGGCGTCTTCTCAACGATGCGGTGAAGGATTTTCGGAGAAGAAATCGACTCAGCACAGGACAACCAGGAAGGAGGACCGAAGACAGCGAGGACGGCAATCTACAAAGGAATTAAATACTAATCCGTCAAGAACCGCGAATTTGGATAAAGCTCCACCAACACGACCCAATTTCAAAACCGTCAGGGATAACGACCGAGGACCGAGGACAGCCATGAATGTAAATGTAGATCCGACCAGAACCAATAATTTGAATAAAGACCGTTCCTTGAATCCCAAATCCAAAACTTTGAATGTTTTCTATGCAAACGCTCGTAGCATACGCAATAAATTTTCAGATTTAGAGGAACTAGTGTTTACAGAAAATTATGATGTGATTGGCATAACAGAATCTTGGCTCAATACACAAGATAGAGACTTTTTAGCAGAGTATTCACTTCCCGGTTATGTAATGTTTGAGAACAGCCGAATAAATAAAAATGGAGGTGGCGTTTTATTTTATATCAAAGAAAGTCTTAACCCGACCCTCGTGTCAAAACCTCAAATTGTGAACGTCGACACATCTTTTGTGCTAATAAAGAATAATAAAGGTACAAAAATAATACTTGCGTTAATATACAGACCTCCAGCTCAATCAGTGCAAACTGACCGAGAAATTTACGAACAAATTGCAGATGTAAGTAACTCACAAGATACCGTAATTTTTGGCGACTTTAATTTACCTGTGACCAAGTGGGGCGATACTCTTACTTCACACTCCGGACATGACTTGTATACGAACTTGCAAGAGAGTTCGCTTTATCAATTTGTTCGAATGCCGACCCGTGGTAATAACGTTCTTGACATTGTACTTGCAACAAAAGAAGAATTGATAGAGAATTTGAATGTTGGTGATGAATTCAGTAACAGCGACCATCGTACGATAACTTTCACTTTAAAGTTTACTAGTAACGAACCAAATAGTAGCATCGAAAAAGTCCCTAATTTCAAGAAAGCAAACTTCCATAAACTTAGAGCTATGTTTAAAGAAACTGACTGGAGCTTTTTAATTAACAATAACGACATAAATACATCTTGGAAGTTATTCGAAACCACTTACCTAAAAGCAGTGCAAGACTGCATACCATCGAAAATACGGCGTCCAGGCCATAATAATAAGCCCAAATGGTGGAATAAAGATATTTCAAACTGCCTGCTTGCTAAAAAATTTGCTAATGATAGATTAAAATCCTCACAAAATGACGAAGAACGGGTGAAATTTGTAGAGCTACGACGCAAAGCCAAAAAGTTAATTAAGCAAAGTAAAAAGACCTTAGAGTTACATATTGCGAATCAAAGTAAAACAAACCCGAAAGAATTCTATAGTTATATCAGAAAGAAAAAAGTAGTTACTTCAACTGTTGGACCGTTAGTCGATGAAAAAGGAGAATACACCAAAGACGAAGTACAAATGAGTAATGCCCTCAATACCTTCTTTGCATCAGTTTTTACAACAGAAGACCTCAGTGATATCCCTACACCATCGCCGATTCAGATTGATAATTCAGATGTTCTAAGCAATATCACCGTTACAGAGAGAGAAGTATTGAATTGTTTAGATAAACTCAAGGTAAATAAAACGCCAGGACCTGATACAATCTCGCCTAGAGTTCTAAAGGAAGCTAAGAATGAGCTCTCCAAACCACTGACATTACTATTCAATAAATCCTTGCAGTCTGGAACTATGCCTGATCAGTGGAAGCTAGCCAACGTAACACCGATATTCAAAAAAGGCAGCAAATCCCTACCCAGTAACTATCGTCCAATTAGCTTAACCTCAGTTGTATGTAAAATGCTAGAAACGGTCATACGAGACAGACTCGTAAATCACTTAGAGGAAAATAACATACTTAAAGATACTCAACACGGCTTTCGTAAAAAACGTTCCTGTTTAACAAACCTCTTAGACTTCTTCCACGATATCCTCAACCTCTACGATGAGAGTAAAGCTGTAGATATTATATACCTTGATTTTCAAAAGGCCTTTGACAAAGTTCCCCACAAACGTTTACTGCTAAAACTAAAAGCGCATGGAATACAAGACGGTGTGTTGAAATGGATAGAAAATTGGCTCAGCAACAGAAAGCAAAGGGTAGTCATAAACGGTAAGGCATCTAAATGGACCAATGTAAGTAGCGGGGTACCCCAGGGTTCGGTACTAGGACCAATTCTCTTTCTAATTTACATCAACGACATAGATGAGGGTCTCACCTGCACAATCTCAAAATTTGCTGACGATACAAAAATTGCAAATAGCGTACTCTCAAAAGAACAAGTTGACGATATGCAACACAATCTAGATAAATTGTCATGTTGGGCCCAAATTTGGCAAATGAGTTTCAATGCTGATAAATGTAAAGTACTACATGTCGGATACCTAAATGAGAAAGCAAACTATTCGATGAATGGCACTCAGCTTAAGAATGTAAACAGAGAAACTGATCTGGGAGTAACAATATCGAGTAACCTAAAACCGAGTCAACAATGTTCAGAAGTTGTTAAGAAGGCAAACAAAATAATTGGCTTTATAGGCAGGTCATTTGAGCATAAATCCAAAGAAGTTATCCTAACCCTTTACAATTCCTTAGTCCGCCCTCTTCTGGAATACTGCGTTCAATCCTGGTGCCCTTATTACCAAAAAGATATAAACAAGCTAGAACGAGTTCAACGTAGAGTTACCAAAATGATACCTAGCCTAAAGAACAAACCATACGAAGAGCGTCTTAGAGAATTAAATCTATTTCCTTTAACCCAGAGCAGATTAAGAGGCGACTTAATTCAAGTGTTCAAAATCATCAAAGGCATCGACAATATGAACTGTAGTAAGTACTTCACTATCGACCAATCTAATTACACGCGGGGAAACGGTTGCAAAATTATTGGTAAATCTTTTAACTCGCACGAATCTAAGAATTTCTTCTTCAATCGAGTTGTCAACTTGTGGAATGGGCTTCCCCGAGACGTTATAGACTGCAGCACCGTTGATTCATTTAAATTCCGCCTAGACAAATATCTCGCATCAAACCCGCGACTGACTGCGTTTGTAAATGAATAACTTTATCCTCCCCTCAGTTACTAACCCATATGTCCCCTACTAACTTCCTAGTCCTGCCACGTTAGTGGCAGGGCAGTAGTTCCCTTTCCAATGTTCCCTTACCCACTCTAAACCACTGTTTGGACACTTGATCCTCAGTGTTTTGGAGGACAAGCAACCTAGAAGGGTCACTAGACCTGTTGTTGCTTGATTTCCTTTGTACTCCTTTGTACTCCTTTGTATGGAACACGCGAGCAAATAAGATTGTTGCACATATGCTCACAACATCCACCAATGTGCAGTGAATATTGTGTTCAGCTCATCAGTAGTATATAAGGCTTAAATGACCTAGGGTCATATCAGACCACATGTTTATCTTTAAAGATACTAGAATTCATAGTGCTGATTATGTGTCTAACAATAATGAAAACATTATTTAAATTAAATAATCAACTATTTCATAGGTTAGAGCAATACATGGGGGATGCTGTTTACTACATAATTATCTAAGAATGTGCATGTAATTAATGCTGAAAGTGGGTATTACCCATGACATGCAATTCATACAAGATAAATCATCAGATTTACCCAAGATTATACTGAACCACAAAATATATACATCAGTGCACCTAATGAACGTCCTAGTGAGACGGTGTGCTACATGGAAAGAGCTTCTCCTGCACTCGTCGAGAGCTTTATCCTTTGCGCCACTCCCATGTAAGTATTAGCAATTAGTATTAGGGGAGGTGTGGTGGAGTGGTCATGCCACTGGATTGGTAATCCAATGGACCCGGGTTCAAATCCCGATATGTCAATGGGAAGATATTATTGGGATTGAATTTGTGCTGTACCTAGTATCAGTGCATTACCACAAAGCCCACCGAAATGCCAAAAAAATACCCTCGTTGTTCCCTGATTAAATAACACTGTATGAATATTCCCATATTCAAAATATGTTACAGGGGGACAATGCCTAGTGAGTTCACTGCTCAATAGGTGGCGTTCTGAGAGTGAGGGTCTGAGTCTGGAGGGTGAGACGGTGAAGCACTTGAGCGAAGCAACCGGCCGCTTCAGAGATGGAGCTGCTTCGAGCCATGATGGATGCTTCGCATGTCTCACTCCCCAGACTGGAACAAGACCTCACGGGCTTCACCGTGTTGGGCGGTGGAATGTACAGGCTCTCAGCCTATGCCCGAGAGGGAGTAGTTGGAATATAGAAAAAAAAAAAAAAAAAAAAAAAAAAAAAAAAAAAACATCTACAGGTAGATTCGAAGGCTGGAGTGTTCTGGGAGTTTTTCTATCTAAACCACAAGTTGTTGAACTGCATTGACCAAAACCAGTTTTGAAAGCGACCTCGGCAGTGTGCCAACTATTATAATTTGTTATATTATGATATAAAGCTGAAGTTACTGTATACATGTGTTGATGTGATTTTGCAGGTATGCCGGTGCAAAAACGGAGGTGAATGTGACCCAGTGTTTGGTAACTGCACCTGTCCCCCGGGGGTGTCTGGGGATCTTTGTCAGGAGGGATGTCCACAAGGTTAGTCACTCCAACAATGTGACCCAGTGTTTGGTAACTGCACCTGTCCCCCGGGGGTGTCTGGGGATCTTTGTCAGGAGGGATGTCCACAAGGTTAGTCACTCCAACAATGTGACCCAGTGTTTGGTAACTGCACCTGTCCCCCGGGGGTGTCTGGGGATCTTTGTCAGGAGGGATGTCCACAAGGTTAGTCACTCCAACAATGTGACCCAGTGTTTGGTAACTGCACCTGTCCCCCGGGGGTGTCTGGGGATCTTTGTCAGGAGGGATGTCCACAAGGTTAGTCACTCCAACAATGTGACCCAGTGTTTGGTAACTGCACCTGTCCCCCGGGGGTGTCTGGGGATCTTTGTCAGGAGGGATGTCCACAAGGTTAGTCACTCCAACAATGTGACCCAGTGTTTGGTAACTGCACCTGTCCCCCGGGGGTGTCTGGGGATCTTTGTCAGGAGGGATGTCCACAAGGTTAGTCACTCCAACAATGTATTCAGTAGGATTACCTAGTTAATTGTATTGTGTGTATGCTTTCACTTGCTATGAGTGATGTGAATATTGGAACTATAGTATTGAAAACATATCCATATTTCTATTGTCAAGACTCCAACGTTTCAGTCCAAAGTGGGAAGCCACACACAATCTACCTCTCTACTATGTCAGAATCAGATCTCTTTCCAGCCTATTTAATTATCCCTCTGATATTATTAACCCCTTCTGTAACGGTAACGCCATTTTCATTATATTCTGGCACTTATTAGACGATATTATTATGCTTGGGAAGGACGTCTACCCATGAAAAGGCTACAAAATATCTCCATTAATCCTTTTAGTTCCATATATTCTTCGTAATTTTCATAAAATCGTCTAAATGTAGCTAAAACCAAACACAAAATACGTCCCCGGTAAAGAAGGGGTTAACTTCACCCATCTACCTCGTCCTGGGCTTACCCCTCCACCTCCTTCCTTCTACCTCACTTTCGAATAGTATCTTAGTAATTCTACCACCATTCATTTGTTCCACATGTCTAAACTACTTTTGGGTATTCCTCTTGCAACTCTACACATCGTCCACAATGACACTACAGCACTTCCGGATTTCCTAATTGACTCTTCTATCTTTCCACAGGATTTCACAAGTTTGACTGATATTGCATTATATCATCCAGACTCTCACCCTTACTCATCACAGGTCCACACAACTTAATTGCTTCACTTTCTCCATCTCATGTTCATTCAACTTAAGTATGCAATCATCAAGTTAATTCCTCTTTCAAATTTCGATGATTACTGTGCATTTTCCAAATCAACAAACAACAAACTTGGATAACAAAATTAGTTTGAGTAAACACTCTCTGGTTTTGTACACATATATATCAATTTTGTTTATCAAAATATTATATTAGTGATGGGAATAACATGTTTTAGTACACTTTTTCACATCAGATACTTGAACCAAGTATATCAATAGGTCATTATTTTGTTTATGTCTTTGTTTAATTATAATTAAATATAATTGATATCATGATCATTGTGTCCACTGTAGGTTACTATGGTGAAGAGTGTGACCGTCGGTGCCCAATGATGTGCCCCAACATGCGCTGCAACAGACTGTTTGGGTTCTGTGAGTGTGACTCAGGGCGGTTTGGTCCCAAGTGTAACATACCCTGCCCTCACTTGACCTGGGGCCCCAACTGTCGCCATCAGTGCCAGTGCCAACATCACTCCACAGCTCACTGTCATGTTGAGGTACTGAGTCGCATTTCCATCTACCAGAGCTTATATTCCATTATTATAGTGAGGGTGTTTATATATATATATATATATATATATATATATATATATATATATATATATATATATATGTTGGTAAAGCCAGGTAATAAATTGTCTTTAATACATACGAGGTTGAAAGAAATGGCAATTTCTGCGTTGGAAATTTTATTATTCAAAGTTTCCAAGTCTCTGATGAGTTTTCGCTGGGTAGCAGGAAGTAGATGAAGGAGATGAGCAAAATTCATGGTGGTACAGGGTTACATTAAAGTACATATATATATAGCATATATATATATATATATATATAGGCACTACCAAAAAACTACCGCCCGGTAGCTCTAACCTCCCACATCATTAAAGTTTTCGAGCGAGTCCTGCGAAGCAAAATCTCAGCTTTCATGGAGGCAAATGAACTACAAACACCGGTCAACATGGGTTCAGAGCGGGAAGATCATGTCTCTCACAACTTTTGGAACATTATGACAAAATTCTTAAAGCGCTAGAAGAAAAGAAAAACGTAGATATCATCTACACCGATTTTGCTAAGGCATTTGATAAATGTGACCATGGTATAAGAGCCCACAAACTAAAAGCAAAAGGTATAATGGGGAAAATCGGACGGTGGATATACAATTTCCTCGTAAACTGGAAACAATCAGTAGCAGTAAACCAAGTCACATCTGAGCCTTCGGATGTAAAAAGGTCAGTGCCCCAAGGAAAAGTGCTAGCACCCCTTCTGTTCCTCATTCTAATTTGCGACATAGATACCAACACAAGACACAGTGCGGTGTCGTCTTTTGCGGACGACACAAAACTAAGCAAGATAGTAAACACACAAGAGGACACGGGCCAGCTGCAGGAAGACATAAATGTAGTGTTCCAGTGGACCAGGGAAAACAACATGCAATTCAATGAAGACAAATTCCAATTAATAAGGTACGGAGATAATAATGGCGTTAAAGTGATCACAAACTACCTAACAGAATCTAACCACATAATAGAATGGTAAGACAGTGTGAAAGACCTTGGGGTGTTAATGTCTGAAAACATGTGTTTCAAAGAACATAAGCAGGTCAAAGCTGCGGCTGCGAAACGTTTAATGGGATGGATTCTGCGTACATTTAAAACACGCGGTGAATTACCTATGATAACGCTCTTCAAATCTCTAGTGCTACCGCGGCTTGAATACTGTAGCGTATTAACATCCCCATACAAAGCAGGTGAAATAAATGACTTAGAGAGTGTACAAAGAAATTTCACTTCGCATATAAGTTCGGTAAAACAGCTACACTATTGGGATCGTTTAAGAGCACTGAACCTGTACTCGCTGGAACGTAGTAGAGAACGTTACCTAATAATATACACGTGGAAAATCGCAGAGGGTTTAGTACCAAACCTACATACTCCGATAGTCATGAAATTCAGTGATAGGAGAGGCTGGGACTGCAATATCCCCCGGATGAATAACAGGGGTGCTATGGGCTCACTGCAAGAGGGCTGGTTATCACACAGAGGCCCACGTATCTTCAACAAACTCCCAAGACATGAGGGGCGTCTCTTTAGACAACTTCAAGAGAGCCCTCGATGTCGAACTGCAAACAGTGCCAGACGAGCTCATCTTAGCAAGGGAGTGGGCTGTCTCTTCAAACAGCCTGCTGCACCAAAACACAACCCACAACGAGGGGCGACGCGCTCCTCGGTGCTGCTAGGAGAGTGGCGAACGCAACCTAAGGTAACCTAAGGTAAGGTATATATATATATATATATATATATTTATATATATAATACTGCACTCAGAATTATGAGCTATATTCGCTAATTGTATACTTTGTGCTTGTATCAGCGTGTATTTTTTTTTTTTTTTTTTTTTTTTTAAGAGACAATGAACGGAGGAAGGAAAAACACAGATAAAACAAAAAGGTCCATGTGCCTAAAGGCATCCTCCATTCATAAAATGTTTGTAACAACTGGATTTAAACATTTGTTGATTGTAAGTTTGTGGAAAGCAATTCGAGGGAAGTGAATTCCAAAGAGTAGTAGCTCTGGGGATAAATGAATTCTGATAAGCAGAAGTTCTGCATTGTGGAGGAGAAAGTGTAAATTCATGGGCGCTCTCAGCTGCCCTAGTTCTACGGGGAAAGATGTGGAGAGGCGGCACAATTGAAGCAAGTTCCTCGGAACAATTGCTGTGAAAATATCTGTAGAATAATGCAAGGGATGCAACGTTTCTTCGTATGGCTAATGTAGGAAGGTCCTGTGTGATTGCAGGGTTATTGATTAATCTAATAGCTTTATTTTGAATTTTGTCCAACTGCCTCAATGCAACCACTCCACTTCCACCCCACAGAGGTGAACAGTAATCCATCTGAGAGCGCACATGACTTTTATATATTACGGCCAACTGCTCGTCAGTGAAGAATTCTCGAACTCTGTACAGGAGTCCCATTTTTTTAGAGGCATTCTTAGCAATGCCTCTAACATAATGTGTCCAGCTCAAGTTAGTAGTTAATGTTACACCGAGAATGTCAATACTAGGGGAAGTGGGAATATTTACATCATTAAAAAATATATGGGAGTCAGTGAGATTCTGTCGGTTAGAAAATTGAATGTACTTGGTTTTCTGTGCATTAAAGGAAACTAGATTCTCTTGTCCCCATTCATTAATTCTAGAAAGGTCCCGGTTCAGAGAAATTGCAGTGTTTATTTTTGAATTTATAAGATCGGGTTGGGTGAAAGAATTTGTAAATGTGAAGGAACTGTGGAGTGTTGAGTCATCTGCGTAGGAATGTATTGGATTATGAGTGGTAGATATGAGATCATTGATATGAATGAGGAACAGAGTTGGGGCCAAAACTGATCCCTGGGGAACACCAGCATTTATTGAGTGAAATTGAGAATAAAGGCATAGAAGGCATAAAAGGCATAGGCATAGAAGCATAGAAGCTAAGAAGCAGTGAACCAGATAAACGTTATATTATTCATATAACGATGCAAATACAAGACAACTTCTAATAGGTCAGAGACATAAAACAATAATATCCATAGGCCTGACATCAGCCATTTATCGCATTATTTGTATGGAACTTTTGAAATGCCAGAATATAAATCATGAGGACTTTGTGCAGTCTATGTTTACCTCAACAGACCATTTATAATGGTGAACCTAATGGGACTGGGAAGGATACTACAGTGCTTGGTGATAGATATCCGAGGATATTGAATTAGGAAGGAGGTCTCTATATTAAGTTTAATACTACTCACTACTATGTCAAATTACTTAGTGCGAAAATTCCATTTAATTAGGAAAATGTACGGAAGACCTTTGCGACAACTCGATAACTGTCTTGATGGTGTAATGGTTAGAGCGTGTAAGTTCTGTATTAGATATCCAGTATTCGATAAATGGATATTGAGCGTAGTCATGTGTTGTGCTTGTAACTGTTTGATGGTGTAATGGTTAGAGCATGTTAGTTCTGTATGAGATATGCTAGGTTCGAATCCTGGGAGAATCACATGCTTTCATTAATTTCATATGTGGGATTGGTGTTAAGGAAGATGTTAAACTAATAGACTTAAAAGGGGATTGCGGCTTTGTGCTGTTATATTCAATACAAAAAGTGATTGCAGGATATGCAGAATATTTAAAATACTACATGTATGCGTTGTTCTATTTTTTCCTGTAGAGTGGAGTGTGTGAGTGTGCACCTGGGTACGTTGGTGAGGACTGTTCCCAGGAGTGCCCCAAAGGTCGGTGGGGTGCCGGGTGCCTACATGAGTGCCAGTGTGACAGTGAGGCAGCTTGTCACCCTGCATCGGGGTTGTGTGGCACCAACTGTTCACCAGGCTTTACTGGAACAAATTGCGACACACGTGAGTTCAATGATCCAAATCAAATTTCTTAGTGGTTAAATTGGATGGATATATTTTCACAATAATAGTGCGTGTGTATGTGTGTGTGTGTGTGTGGGGGGGGGTACGTGTATCAACATTATATAAGTTTTATTTCAATTTATAAATATATCCTCAGGTGCTGACAAATACACTATAATCACACTTTATACTAGGAATGAAAGAGCAAAGATATGCGTCACAATATTACTGCCCGTCACACCTCCAAGTATCACCTGTGACTTACTTTTTAATGAATTGAAAAGTCTACTCCACATGACATGATAGCGAATAATCTTGAGTTGCACTACCGGAAGGATTCTTGTAGGCACTTCTAACAAACCGAACAACAATAATCCTTTTAATTTATAATGTCACTATCCCCTAACATCTTAGCGGAAGAGGATCATGTTAAAGAATACCGGCTAGACGACATAACTTTAATATATTCAGTCACAGAATATATAATTGTAAGTAAATCGAACTCAGACTATCTAAATATAAGAATGACACCTCTAACACATTATATCTTGTTAGCTTGTGGTGAGGGAGAGTGGGGTGAAGATTGTCAGCAGTGCCAGTGTCAGAATGGAACATCGTGTCACCCTGTCACCGGCCAGTGTCTCTGTACCCCGGGGTTTGTGGTTAGTACCAACAATCATAATAAATTAATTTCATGTAACCAGGAAGTGTTGTAACTCCTTTCAATTACAACGAAAACCTGAAACCGGCTTGCATTTCAGTTATATTCATGTATTATATTATATTATAATTTATATTTTTAAGATGAGGTTGATATAGAACCAAAATGTGAAAGGTTTAACTGGACTCATGGCATTGCTTTAAAATACGAAATTAAATTAAATTAATTTATGTTTCAATAACAAAATAAAAACTGAAATAGGCTTGCATTTATGTCATAGTCATGTATTTTAAGATGTTTTCTTGTTTTTAAAGTTGAGGATGATATAAAACCAAAGAACGAGAGGTTTAACTGGACTCATGTCGCTGCTTCAAAATGTGAAATTTAATGTTGTTAAAATAAATATTACCATGCATGTACTTTGCGAGACTATATTGCTAAATAGAAGAGTGTAAACACAATCTTTTAAGTAATTAATGAAATATCAACTGAAGGAAATATAATATATCTATGAATATATTCCAGGGTGTGAGGTGTGAGTCTTGGTGCCTGGCTGGAAGGTACGGAGTCAACTGTACTGACCTTTGTAAATGTCTTAACGGGGCTTCTTGTCACCACGTTACTGGAAGGTCAGAACATAACTGCAGTAAATCATTACTTGTTATTTGTACAACTATGTAATAGAAGTTATAAATGAAATAATAGTACAAGTCTAAATTCTTCACTATTAGCCTCTATTATATTCAGGAGACAGTGTGTTGTACTTTAAATTCTTCACTATTAGCCTCTATTATATTCAGGAGACAGTGTGTTGTACTTTAAATTCTTCACTATTAGCCTCTATTATATTCAGGAGACAGTGTGTTGTACTTTAAATTCTTCACTATTAGCCTCTATTATATTCAGGAGACAGTGTGTTGTACTTTAAATTCTTCACTATTAGCCTCTATTATATTCAGGAGACAGTGTGTTGTACTTTAAATTCTTCACTATTAGCCTCTATTATATTCAGGAGACAGTGTGTTGTACTTTACTTGTATTAGCATACGACAATGATAAGCTTCTAAACGCTGGACAACATTGAAGTGCTTCGTGAATTTAACCTTTTTTCTCTCTAAAGGAAATGTATAGGGAAACAGCTAAGTAACTTAAGATGAAATTGGAATAGATAAATCAAATAGCCATTAAAAAAACACATCTGTAGCCTTCTTCATCGACCCAACCCGAGGCCGTCAGTTGATTTGTTATTTATGATAAAAAGGAATGAAGGAGGATCTCACAAGAGAGTGTCAAGGAATACCTCCCTTAACTTTAGACAGACCCATACTAACACTTTGTGAGTGAGTCTCTCCCCCTCCAGATTCCATTCAAAGCAATACATACATGATCTTTGTGTCATATGACTTTGTTTAACCCGGCAAGCGCGATAGGCCTCACGGAAGGCTTCCTATAGGGAACGCGATAGGCCTCACGGAAGCATGACCATAAAAAAAGCCTTCCAAAACAAAAAAGGGCCTATCAAAACAAAGGATTTTGTCTCTAGGTGAGATTATTCCCCTCTAGTACTCATCCATGTGTTTCTCACCCCTCCCCCTCCCCTCCTTCCCCACCTTATTCCCCCCTCCCCCCCCTCCTCAAGTATCACCTATTTTTCCTCTTATTATCATCATTTATCGGTTATTTTTCTCTCCTGCGATAATGTAGCACAAGTGGGTTGCATAAAAGATCGGTATGCAACACCCAGACACCGGCACACACCGCCCCGCTCGTCTCAGTTGACTCCCAGACAGCGAGAGGGGAGGGCTGCCTGTGGCTCTCTCTCGCCTGAGATTATGACCGGGTGGCCAATATCTTCGTTTTTCACCACCCAAATGCTTTTCCCACTTATTTTAGCACTCTTGAAGGTTCATATATACATCATATATGTAAAATAAAAGCATACCGAAAACAAATAATGCTTTATATTGTAAATATAACTAATTCTGTCAGAATCCAGGGCTAGAAATGCACAAATAACTACCCTAGCACCTAGGTCTATATCGCGCTTTTTTTTTTTTTTTTTTTTTCTATGTGATTGAGGGAGGCAAAAGGCATAACTGCCTATAGCGAGTGCCTCCCCCATAGTTGAAAGAGTGACAGGGCCAAAATCAAGGGACGTTCGAGCCAAAATGCCTGGACACACGGAGTTTGAAGCAATTTAAGTCATAGGAAGAGGGAAAGACTGATTCTGGGAGAGAGTTCCAGAGCTCAGATGTTGAGTAGAAGAAAGTTTGAGAGTAACGTTTCACTCTTGGGTTGGAGAGTTGCACAGAGTAGGGGTGGGATTGAGTTGCAAGACGGGTACCACGTGCCCTACGTAAAGGAGGTGGTATGCACTGGGATAGCTCTGAGGAACACTGATTATTATAGTAGCGATAGAATAGCGAGAGAGATGCAACATTGCGGCGGAGAGAGAGAGAGATTGCAGAGAGTTGGTGAGTGGACGGGAGTTAATGATACGAAAGGCCTTCCTTTCAACTTTGTCTAGGAGAGCGGTGTGAGAGGAACCTCTCCATACATGTGAACAATACTCAATTCAAGGCCGCACTATGCCCCTGTACAGAGCAAGAAGCTGTGCAGGGGAAAAGAACCCCCTAAGGCGGTTGAGCACACCCAGCTTCTGGGAGGCTGCCTTAGCAAGACTGGTAATATGGTCCTTCCAAATGAGAGCAGAAGAAAAAGAGAAACCAAGAATATTGAGAGAAGATGAAGGGTTGATTTTTGTATTGTTGAAGAATAAGGGATAGTCCGCTGGGAGATCCTGACGGGTAGATAGATGGAGAAATTGGGTTTTGGAAGCATTAAAGTTAACAAGGTTTTCTCTGCCCCAATTGGAAATAGTATTTAGATCAGAATTTAAGAGTTCTATGGCTTCATTACGTTTGTCGTTGAGGGATTGCTGGCTGGGGCGTTCTGAAAAACTAATGGAGTAGTGTAAGGTTGAGTCGTCTGCGTATGAATGGATGGGAATTAAGGTACAGTTAAGGAGATCATTTATAAAAATTAGAAAGAGAATAGGAGATAGGACAGAGCCCTGAGGAACACCGGAGTTTATAGGGTGAGGAAGTGAACAATGGCCGTCCACAACCGCAGCTATGGAACGGCCGGAAAGGAAATTAGAGACAAAGGCACAGATGGAGGGATAGAAACCGAAGGAGGGTAGTTTAGAAATTAAAGATTTATGCCAGACTCTATCGAAGGCTTTCGATATGTCTAGTGCAATAGAAAAAGTCTCACCGAAGTCCCGAAAGGAGGATGACCAAGAGTTAGTAAGATATGAAAGAAGATCACCAGTAGAGCGACCCTTAAGGAAGCCATACTGGCGATCTGAGAGCTGAGAGCAGAGCTTGTCAGGTTAAGGGTTAAACATAGGCTGTATATTTATCTTGTAAGTTCTTTTGTGGTTTTACCCTAAATGGTGTATTGCATACAGTCAAATAATGTATTATTTACATTATAACGACAATTTTAAGAAATAATACATATAAAATACTAGGCCTACAACTCACGGTGCACTAGCCCAGGCGATGTACTGTGATGTGAGCATTTTCCTACCCCTTTTCTCGACTAAGAAAAAGGCAGTCATTCAAGCCACACAGAAGCCACATGAGACTGATGTGGGTTATCAGTCAACCACTACCAGCCACAGTCCAAGGACGCCAGCCATACCTCTCATAGGACTTGTGTTCTGATAATTGGTCAGACCATTGAACATTCCGTGTACAACTGACATTGTTAAAAGGAACATATTGTACAATAATGTAAATAGTATGTATTGACAAAGCATGATAAAATAATTAAATAATTGCGATAAATATTCATAGCATACTGCTACATGAATATCAAGCTAGTGGGAGATTCATGGGAACGCCACAACAAAATGATTAAGTCGCGCTCATAAATACTGATACATTTTGAAGCCTCGAAATATTTAAAGAACCATCCGAAATAGAAATATCAGGCAATTAATTAATGAGTTTCAATTAAACCCAAAATAGCTTTGAAAGTGTGTTTATAAACAATACTAAAGTAGATAAGCCCTCCGCCAATCACTGCGCTCCCTTTTACTTGCTTGCACAGCCAGCTGAGTTTGACAGCTCACGGCTGCAACGTGCCACACCATGCCCACCAGCCAATCAGCGGTCTCCATTATCGGAGTGCGAAGCTGGACTTCTTACTCCACCTCAAAAGTTACTCTCTTTCTCTTCCCGAGGAGTTCCTTCTGATTATCCACTAACAAATACCTCGGTGCCAGCCCTGTACTCCCGTAAGCCGCCAAAAGAGGTTTATAATCAGCTTCCTGGGACTTATTTTGAAGAGAAGAAAGAGGAGGTGAAGAAAGCAAGAATTCAGAGCGAGCGTGTCACGGCGCGTGCCAGCCAGCCAATCATAGCGCGGGAGAGCGGGAGGGTTGACTATAAAGGCTGCCGCACGCGGGTTGCTGGGGTCATTCACCCCTCGGAGCTCACCGGGTTACCACACTGAACCCTACTTGCTCTCTCTCGCCTGGGCATAAAGGAGAACCAGGAACCCACCTTTCCAGTTACCCTGCCCTCACCTAAAGTCACAACACAGACCACCCCTGACCTCTCCTCACTTTCGTCCACTCGGAGGATGCACCATCAGTATCCTGACGCCTGTCGTCATGTTGCTAGTCTGCACACATACAGTCAAGCGCTTCAAGAGGGACGACAGAAGGTGGACGGAAGTGAGGACTTCCTGAAGAGCTACTGGCCAGCTTTGAGGTGGTAAACCACAGTTCCAGACACACACACACCTGATCCAGCATACCAGAATATATTTGTTTAAGGACCCATATTGGGCCCGCATACGATAAAGAAAGAAAGAGAGATGTACTCGACTAACCTGGTGGTTTCTATAAAAATTGATGTGTCCTTCTAGGACAAGACTAAAGGAAAAAGTATTTAGACTCACCTGAATACATAAAGATGATGATGTGTTATTAATTAGTTATATTTGTTAGCAACGGCGCCATGCCGAAAGTGTTATTATATAGGATCTGATAGGAGAGATTAAAGATTAAAAGAGTGAAAGTAAAGAGAGGAGGGAAAGAATACTTTTGTTAATAAATGAGGCAACCAGTAAGTTAAAGAGGGAAACAGTTGTTTAGTTGCTTAATAGATTAGCTATAGCTAGGGAAGGACACTAGTCCATCTGAATCATTCATTATGTTGTGAAAAAGGAAACTGTGAAGAAGGACACTAGTCTAATGTGAATTACGTTATTATTAAGTCTAAAAAGAGCGATTCCGTGTATGCGTTTGAGACACGGTTCATCTTTTGTTAGAACGATAATTGATTAAGGTGAAAGGTAACATACCGTGTTTGTAATAGGGTTACTTGAGGGTAAATTCGGAAGGTGTCATTGAGATATAGATTGTAAACCTATATTGTGAAGTAACTGGGTGACGGAACCCAATAGTGTTATTGAGGAAAAGATTGTAAACCTAGATTGTGTGGTAACTGGGTGGCGGAACCCTTAATATATGTAAGAGAGACCTTGTAATCTCATTCGGTAATTTTTACGATTTTATGTCATTGTGGAGGTACTTGTGTAGTAACGACGGTTGTGTCAAAGGAGTAAATAGATTCTATGTATTGAGGAGATAGATTATATGTGTTATAGCCTTGGTATTGAGAAGGATACATAAGGCTCAGTAAACGTGGGAAAACCTAAAGAGTAGAGGAAAGAATATCACTTTTGTTTTAGTTATGCAAAGAGCAAATGGTTCATTAGGCCCTGGTCTCAATAAAAGACACAGCAGGGGGTTTGATTTAATTATTTAGGATTAATCACTAATAACGGGTCGTAGGATCGAAGCCGACTTGAGTCAATACCTGAATAGCGGGGATTCAGTTAGGGAGCAACGGGAACTTCAGGGGTCCAAAGTGCAACCTAGCATTAATTGCATAACAGAATTAATATTAAATACTACATTTTGGTAGCAAGCGGTGGGATTCGACAAATCATTTGGATTACGTATAATTATCTAACAGAACAGATAGGATGACGGGCGTGTTACCATTCAGATTATGGGAAGAGGGGAAGGAAGAAATCGAGCTTTGGATTGAGCAGTTAGAATGTCATTTTACACTACTTGACGTAGGGGAAAATGGGAAGAAAATCACCTATGGAAAGGCACGCTTAGATAAGGCCCTGAATGATGTGAGAGTACGTCTGGAAGGACTAGTATCGTGGGCCGATGTCAGGAGCGCCTTAATCGAAGAATTTGGCCGAGAGACTTCCACCAGAAAAGCCAGAGACAAACTGAAGAGTTTGAAACTTGATGGCCAAAATGTGAGAGCCTGAGGAGGGAAATCGCTAAGAATGTGAAACTAGCGTATCCCCATATGGACCAAGAGAGCCAGGAAACTGAGATCAGGGAGATCATGATCCAAGCCTGCCCGGTAGAAGTTCGGTAACACTGCATCATTCATGAGATTAACACTACTAAGGAATTGATGGAGGTAATTAAAAAGATTATGGAGGCTAGAGAAGTAAAAGAGGAAAAACAAAAAGGGGAAGAGGAGAACCCAAAGAAAGGGTATCCGAAAGCCCTGATTCGATTCTTCACTTATAGACAGACCGGACACCTAGCTAGGAACTGTACCAACCGTCTACAAGCCCCAACCCCTAGATTTGACCCCAGACTCGCACTCCCAAACGATCAACCTCTAACCGGGAACCGATCCGAACCGGAGAGGAATGCTTCGGGTAGAATACCGGGAGACCGAAAACCAGCCAAAAGTTACGATGCCGGAAGAGAGAGAACATTTTCTGTGAAACCTCACATAGAAGGGCGGTATAGTGAGGTCAATATCTTAAGAGAGACAAACGCCTTGTGAAATTGTAGTCATAAATGGGAAAGCCGCGAACATGTTGATTGATACGGGGGCAAACCGTAGTTGTCTCCTAGAGAACTTCGTAAAACAAAATCAGCGAGAAATTGGCCCATTAAATCAAACCAGTATTTAGTTGTCAGGAGCCGGGGGTCAACCACTGGTAATCCTAGGAAAAACTAACGCAACGGTAGAGCAGTGGAAGGGAATTACCTTCACCACCGATTTTTGTGTTTTATCGGGAAAAACTAGTAGTGGAGTCGATGGGTATTTGGGAATAGATCTCATGAGTCAGTTGGGAGTAACTATTCAGTGTGGGCCGAAAGACACAATGACTACTCTCCAACCTCAAATAGTAGCTACCACAGGAAAATTATCTATTCCTCCTAGATCTTGGAAAATGATAGAGATTCCCCGAAACCCAGGCATGACTGCCGGGATTTTTTAACCTGATGCACAGAATGGGGTGAGAATATCTCCTACCTTCATTACGGCCGACCAGAGGAAACTAGTTTTAGCAAATTTTGGTGATGAGACACGATTAGTTATCAAAAAGGGAAAATGTTAGGACAAGTCACACCCGCTTAACCCACTACTGTTGGAACTGACGGACCCGTGAACTTACCTGAGATCCCGAAAAAATTAACCTCAAGTTAAGCCAGTACCTTACATGAATTGCTCTGGATGTACCGGGATGTGTTTGCTCAAAACGAGGGGGACCGCGCATCGGCTCGAACCCGACACACCCATGAGGTACACACGCAAGGGCCTCCTATTAGACAACCCTACCGACGACAAAACCCTATTATGAGACAAAAAGAAAAGGAACAAGTTGAGGACATGATTAAACAGGGAATAGTAGTGGAATCATACAGTCCGTGGCCATCTCCGGTAATCCTAGTTAAAAAAAAAGATGGGTCTACTCGATTCTGTGTAGATTATCGAAAATTAAACGATGTCACCATCAAAGACGCGCAGCCCCTACCTCGTATTGACGACTCGTTAGAATCCCTCAAAGGGTCGGCCTGGTTCTCTACCCTAGATCTCCAGAGTGGATACTGGCAAGTACCAGTTAGGTCAGAGGATCAAGAGAAAACCGCATTTGCCACGAGCGAAGGCAAACTCTACCAGTTTAATGTCCTGCCGTTTGGAGTTTGCAATGGCCCCGCCAGTTTCACTAGAGTCATGGACGAAGTATTGAGGGGATTAACCTGGAAAACTTGTTTGGCGTACTTAGATGATATCATAATCTTTTCCGCTAGTTGGGAAGAACATATTCACCGACTCAAAGAAGTGTTAGAAAGAATCAGGGGGGCAGGACTTAAACTGAAACCTTCCAAATGCCAATTAGGGGCCCGTGAGGTGGCATATCTAGGGCATGTGGTTTCCAATAAAGGTATTCAACCGGACCCACATAAAGTGAGATCTATTACCGAAATTTCACCTCCGTCCTCTGTCAAAGAGATTCAAGCATTTCTGGAAATGGCCTCCTACTATCGAAGGTTCATACCTAACTTTTGTAAGATTGCTCGGCCCATGACTCAGAGACTAGAAAAAGGGAGGGGTTTCGACTGGGATCAGAGTTGTCAGGTAGCTTTTGATCACTTGAAGCAAAAATTAACTTCTAACCCCGTAGTTTGTCATCCAGATTTCACCAAGCCGTTTCAACTATACACCGATGCTTCTGATGAAGGGCTCGGAGCCGTTCTGTCCCAGAAAGTGGACGGAAAGGAAAGCATAGTGGCCTGTGCTAGCCGGACATTGAATAAGGGCGAAAAGAATTATAGCGTTACGAAAAAGGAATGTCTATCTCTAGTGTGGGCTGTACAGTATTTCCGTCCGTATCTAGCCGGGCTCCACTTTGAAATTATTACGGACCACCATAGCTTACAATGGCTCCTAAAAATGAAAATGGAAGACGGACTATTTGTCAGGTGGAAGGGGATTTTGGAAGAGTACTCGTTTGAAGTTAGACATAGACCCGGTAAGTTACACACTAATGCCGACGGCTTGTCTCGACTACCGCTAGCACCCGTTCAACCCACTGAACCTCACGGGGAAAAACATGACCCTAGACCTAGTAATAAAGCAAAGTTTTCGGAGGGAGCCTGGAGGGATTCTCAAGATCGGGTCGTACTTGATTATTCATAGGCAAAACACATGATCCAAATCCTCCATTGACAAAAGGGAAGGGGGGCTCATTTGGGAAAGTCTAGGGTTCTCCAACAATTCAATGAAAGGTACTGGACCAAGAGGGCCGACCAGATTGTTAAATAAGTCGTTCAAAATTGTTTGGGATGCCAGAGGGGCAAAGATGGAAGGGGACCTAGACAGTTTCCCGGACATATTACCGCTGGTACACCCTGGGCCAAATTGTCAGTGGATATTATGGGACCTCTGTCCAGACAGACAAACAAAAGGTACATCTTGACCTGTGTCGACATTTTCTCTAAATACACGGTTGCTTACGCTCTCCCGGACAAGAAAGCTGAAACGGTGGCCAAGGTTATCCTGGAAAAGATAATTTTTGTGTATGGCACCCCTGGAGATATTCTGAGTGACAGGGGAATGGAATTTAACAATGAGATCTGGCAACACTTGGGAGAAACCTTGGGGTACCAGATACAGCACACCTCCCCGTATTACCCTCAGGGAAATGCTGTCTGTGAAAGGAATCATACGGTGTTAGCCAACTGCATCCGGGCTAGTCTGAGCTCACAAGGGGAGAAAATCGTCCGGGGTTGGCCGGAACTTTTGCCTGAAATTATCTGGGGAATAAATACAACGGTTTGTAGGACTACTGGGTATTCTCCCTATGAGATTATCTTTTGCAACATACCAAAATTGCCTCAAGAACGATTATTGCCCTACCCCCGTTCCTACACGCAGTATTCCCAACCCGGAAAATATTGAAAGGAACAAGGGGAGCGACGACAGCAAGTGCATGATCATATTGCTCAGCAACAGCCTAAGAAAGTTTCTCTAAATAATCCTTATTACCGGGGGGAGTATATTTTGGTCAAGAGACATGACCCCACCCGAGCTGGTAAACTGGAGGAGAAATACGAGGGTCCTTTCAGGGTTGTCGAGACAAACGGGCCCTATCAAGTGTTATACTTACATCATGGAGATATTGTATCAGTTACTCATATTCGTCATACCAAACGATATGAGGGTAATTTTCCCCCAGAGATGAGCGAGCGGAGTAGCGAGGAAGGGAGCGAAGAGGAAACTGAATCCAGGGTCGACGACCCTGATACTTCCTCAGCTCGACCCAACGTTAGAGGTCCTACTCCGACTCGGGACTACCTAGAAGATTCTCCACTCTGGTGGTCACTTAGTCGAAAAAACCGAGAGGGTCTTCCTGAGGTTAAGCCAGAAGGAGACCTAGGAAGTGAAGAGATCGTCTCTAGTGGGGAAGAGGATTTCTATGAGCTTACTGAGGAGGAAAAGTCTACGGTCCCAGACAGCGAAGTTTCAGTTTCCCCGAGAGATTTAAATAGGACTTTAAGTAGTGAGGAAGAGTGTCCTCGAGACGAGGTAGAAGCGCGAGGCGTATCTTTTAATGGCAACCGGATAAACGGTTCTCCCACAGCTAAAGTGAAAGAATCCAAAGGAACTCCCTTGCTTAACGTTCCGGATAAGACTCTCGTGAGAGCGACCAAGTTCACGGGCCCCACCGAAACTCTCACTTGTAGTGGTAGGATTAGCCACTCACCAATCAGGTACCCGGACGAGGCTATAAATAGGACCCCCGGGGCACATGCCTGTCAGTTGCAAGGCACCATGCCTCTCCCCTCTGACCCTCAGTATCGACTCCGTCGACTGGTAGCCATAGTCGACGGGCAGGGGCAAAGAATTAATACCACTCGAGCTCTCAAACAGTTTCTCAGCCAACCCGGGGAAGTTTTAATAGCCAACACTATCGTGGGAAATCAGAATCCTGCACTCCAGTTACATAAATGTCTCTGTGAGCATAGTGGACTGGTGGAGTGGCAGCCTGAGGGCATAAACTTTAGGGGAACAGTATTGCGGCGATCAGGAGCTCGCCTAAATTCAGTAGGGGGTGATTAAGTAGATATGCCCTCCGCCAATCACTGCGCTCCCTTTTACTTGCTTGCACAGCCAGCTGAGTTTGACAGCTCACGGCTGCAACGTGCCACACCCTGCCCACCAGCCAATCAGCGGCCTCCATTATCGGAGCGCGAAGCTGAATTTCTTACTCCACCTCAAAAGTCACTCTCTTTCTCTTCCCGAGGAGTTCCTTCTGATTATCCACTAACAAATACCTCGGTGCCATCCCTGTACTCCCGTAAGCCGCCAAAAGAGGTTTATAATCAGCTTCCTGGGACTTATTTTGAAGAGAAGAAAGAGGAGGTGAAGAAAGCAAGAATTCAGAGCGAGCGTGTCACGGCGCGTGCCAGCCAGCCAAACATAGCACAGGAGAGCAGGAGGGTTGACTATAAACTCTTGCCGCGCGCGGGCTCCAGGGGTCACTCACCCCTCAGAGCCCACCGGGTTAACACACTGCAACCTACTTGCTCTCTCTCGCCCGGGCATAAAGCAGAACCAGGAACCCACCTTTCCAGTTACCCTGCCCTCACCTAAAGTCACAACACAGACCACCCCTGACCTCTCCTCACTTTCGCCCACTCGGAGGATGCACCATCAGCATCCTGCCGCCTGTCGTCACGCCGCTAGTCTGCACATATACAGTCAAGCGCTTCAAGAGGGACGACAGAAGGTGGACGGAAGTGAGGACTTCCAGAAGAGCTACTGGCCAGCTCTGAGGTGATAAAGCACAGTTCCAGACACACACACACCTGATCCAGCATACCAGAATATATTTGTTTAAGGACCCATATTGGGCCCGCATACGATAAAGAAAGAAAGAGAGATGTAGTCGACTAACCTGGTGGTTTCTATAAAAAATTGATTTGTCCTTCTAGGACAAGACTAAAGGAAAAATAATTTAAACTCACCTGAATACATAAAGATGATGATGTGTTATTAATTAGTTATATTTGTTAGCAACGTGCCATGCCGAACGTGTTATTATATAGGATCTGATAGGAGATATTAAAGATTAAAAGAGTGAAAGTAAAGAGAGGAGGGAAAGAATACTTTTGTTAATAAATGAGGCAACCAGTAAGTTAAAGAGGGAAACAGTTGTTTAGTTGCTTAATAGATTAGCTATAGCTAGGGAAGGACACTAGTCCATATGAATCATTCATTAAGTTGTGAAAAAGGAAACTGTGAAGAAGGACACTAGTCTAATGTGAATTACGTTATTATTAAGTCTAAAAAGAGCTATTCCGTGTATGCGTTTGAGACACGGTTCATCTTTTGTTAGAACGATTATTGATTAAGGTGAAAGGTAACATAGCGTGTTTGTAATAGGGTTACTTGAGGGTAAATTCGGAAGGTGTCATTGAGATAAAGATTGTAAACCCATATGGTGAAGTAACTGGGTGACGGAACCCAATAGTGTCATTGAGATAAATATTGTAAACCTATATTGTGAGGTAACTGGGTGGCGGAACCCAATAGTGTTATTGAGGTAAAGATTGTAAACCTAGATTGTGAAGTAACTGGGTGACGGAACCCATATTATATGTGAGAGAGACATTATAATCTCATTCGGTAATTTGTACGATTTTATGTCATTGTGGAGGTACTTGTGTAGTAACGACGGTTGTGTCAAAGGAGTAAATAGATTCTATGTATTGAGGAGATAGATTATATGTGTTATAGCCTTGGTATTGAGAAGGATACATAAGGCTCAGTAAACGTGGGAAAACCTAAAGAGTAGAGGAAAGAATATCACTTTTGTTTTAGTTAGGCAAAGAGCAAATGGTTCATTAGGCCCTGGTCTTAATAAAAGACACAGCAGTGTTTTTATTTAATTATTTAGGATTAATCACAAATAACGGGTCGTAGGATCGAAGCCGACTTGAGTCAATACCTGAATAGCGGGGATGCAGTGAGGGAGTAACGGGAACTCTAAGGGTCCAAAGTGCAACATAGCATGATTCGACGTAATTTTCAATCTGCGTCTTGAACTCATCTCGGCCCGAGCCAAGAACCTATTATTTGAGTAGGAAGTCTGTTAAATAAAATATACGAACTTCTAAATGACTGTCGAATTATCCCCCGTAGTAGTAGTAGCATAACAGAATTAAAATTAAATACTACAATTAGCAGGACTCTACAAAGGAGTTTTTGGTGTCTACTTGCAGCATTTGAAAGCTATTTTAGTTTTGTGTTGTTTTGTTTATTTATTGGTATCCAAATTGTCCCATAGACACTTGTTCCATAAATACATTAGCTTGATGACTAAGTCAAAGTTACCAACACCCCCAAATTAAACTAAGGATTGCAATATTTCCAGATGCGAGTGTTTGGCTGGTTTTACTGGTCAGCTTTGTGGGCAGCCATGTCCCCTAGGTCGGTACGGGATGGACTGTGTCAACCTGTGTCAGTGTGGCAACAGTGGAGGTTGTCACAGAGTCACTGGACAGTGTGTCTGTGCTCCGGGATGGAGAGGTCCTTACTGTAACCAATGTATGTGGTATTGACTTTCCTTATTAACCCTTTAACACTGTAACACTTTTTCGGAAATTATTGAACACTGCTTTATGTTTTGGCCAAAAAGAAAACAAGCAAAATGTCTTTGAAGTAGAGGAAATATTTGAGTTTGTTTTTGAACCCTTGACTATCACTGTATATACTTTGAACCCTTGACTATCACTGTATATACTTTGAACCCTTGACTATCACTGTATATACTTTGAATCCTTGACTATCACTGTATATACTTTGAATCCTTGACTATCACTGTATATACTTTGAATCCTTGACTATCACTGTATATACTTTGAATCCTTGACTATCACTGTATATACTTTGAACCCTTGACTATCACTGTATATACTTTGAACCCTTGACTATCACTGTATATACTTTGAATCCTTGACTATCACTGTATATACTTTTCAAAATATAATATAATTTGTGTCGTTATAGTGATAAGGTTAAAAACAAAGTACCAATTGCCACTATATATATATATATATATATATATATATATATATATATATATATATATATATATAATTATATGTGTGTGTGTGTGTGTGTGTGTTTGTGTGTTCCCTCAGCGTGTGAAGTAGGTCAGTACGGGGCTAGATGTGCCATGACCTGCAACTGTGACAACGGTGCCACCTGTGACCACATCTCGGGAGCCTGCACCTGTAAACCTGGTAGGCCATTGTACAGTACTTTCCAATCCAAATATCTGTTGTATGTATGAGATTTACACATAAAGTGTATGTTAGGACAGATTCACACAAGCAACACGTTTCGTATTTCCGATATAACTACTTCGGATTGTATTTGTAAAGATAATGTTGTAATTCAAAATGATTAACCTTTAGTCCGATTGCTGATACCAGTTACTATTCCAAAGTTGTGTTTTTGTGAATCCACCTTTAGTTATTCATAGGTTATTGAATATATGTTTAGCATGTCATTTAAGATTTTTCATAGACATAATTCACTATATTTCAATGTAGTTATTAATGCTGATACACACATTTTCGAAGCTACTTCGGGCTGAATTGAAACTATGAATTATTTACCTATATTTATCATAATTAATGACCGCGACTGTACCAACACAAGAAAATTATACTTAACTAATGGATCGATTTCCCCCTCATAAGGTTGGCGAGGCACGTTCTGCTCTCGTCCATGTCCTGCCGGGTTCTGGGGCTTGGAGTGTCGCCACCAGTGTAGCTGTGATATCGGAACCATCTGTCACCCAACTACTGGCACTTGTGTGTGTCCACAACAGAAACATGGACAGCAATGTTCAAAGAGTGAGTCTTGGAAGTAAATGATTGCATGTGCTACAAATATGAAATAATTGAACTGGAGTAATCTGTCATCAAATAGAGAGAAAAGGCTATTACCTAAAGTTGTATTTGTCAATATTTTTGTTCAGCTTGTTCTGCAGATCGGTGGGGCAGTAACTGTCAGCATGTGTGCCTGTGCCATAATGGTGGCACATGTGATCGTGTGTCAGGGGCCTGTGTGTGTCCCGCAGGATATACTGGTGCCATCTGTCAGGATAGATGTCCCCACGGAATGTATGGAAATGGATGTCAGCACACTTGTTTGTGTCATAATGGTGCCACATGCCTACATGACACTGGTGCCTGTGTGTGTCCTCCTGGATACTCTGGCATACACTGTGAATCAGGTTGGACTATAGATTTTCAACAATATTACATTGAAACATTCTCAAATACAATGTTGATGTTTCTTAGTAGTACAACATAGTATTTTTACATTTTCTATATATTGTTTTTATGGCAGGGTGTATGTCAGGGAGGTATGGCCCAGGGTGTGCCATCCAGTGCCAGTGTCAACATGGAGGCACTTGTGATGCAGTTACTGGCTTGTGCAATTGTCCTCCAGGCTGGCGAGGTCGTCGCTGCCATAAGCTCTGCCGGCAAGGTAATATGCTTTATTGTGTTATCTGCTAAATATTATAAATATAGGATTGCTTTGCTGTAAAATATATAATCATACTATGCAGTAATAGGTGATTGTGCATAATATTGTTCGTGTTACAGGTTTCTGGGGTGTTGGGTGTGAGCAAGTATGTGATTGTGAACACAGCACAAGTTGTCACCCCACCACAGGAGAGTGTCAGTGTCGGCTTGGCTTTACAGGAAACAAGTGTCAGATTAGTAAGTAAACAATTGTCTTTTTCGTAGCATTTGGTATTAGTGTTATTTGACTTAAATGAGTACTTGTTGCGCAGTTGTTAGCACACTCAGTCCATAGATGAACGGATTAGGATTAGATTTTGAATTAATTATATATGTATTTATACATTTATTTATATATTTATTGATATGTTTGCTATTATTTTGGCTCAGCTTAAAGACAAGGCTTTGCAGCGGCCTATATATTTTGTGTTGTCCCATTATTAGCAAATGACGCATCAAATATCTGGATGCTTCATTTGTGCCACACCATAATGATAGCACTTTATAAATACATGCTACTAGGATAGTGTTGTCGCATTGTAGATATACTATCTTTAAATGTGGCTGAGGAGATACTAAGAAAAGGTGATTATATTGGGGATATTTCCTTGGTGTATCAATATAGCCAGGATATTGCAAAACTGCATCTTTGGGATCACCTCATAAAATATAGTAGGCTCAACCATTGGTGTTGTTCCACAGTTGGCCACAGTATGATTGTTCTCCATTTAGGTTTATCATACTTAATCTGGTATTAATCTGATTAGCAAGATCAGTGTTAACTTGGTGTAAATCGTCATGCAATTCCAATCGGAAGCTGGATTATATATACATTCTACTTCCAGGGATGAAATTCTTAACAAATACATTACTTTTGATAACAGTAAACAGTGTCTTGCTATAAATATAAAATGTAATTTAATAATCATGAATATAATTATTCAATGATGATATTTAGCCGAGTGAAATATCGATTGTAGTAAATTCTACTAAGATTTAAATTAATTCACATGACTAATAAATAGCGTTTCCCGTAATAACCTGTGTATTTCCAAGTTTGTGGAGGTGGCCGTTATGGTGTTGGTTGTGAGGGCCGATGTAGCTGTGGGCCGGACCAACCGTGTGACCATGTATCAGGCACCTGCTACTGTCCACCAGGACGACAGGGACAACAGTGTCAACAATGTAAGTCACTCTCTGATTTACTTTGATAACTACAGTACAGTAGTCCTATTATTCCTTAAGTCACATCTCCAATAAACAAGCAGAAAGAAATACAGATGATCATGAACAAACGGTACTAGCTCAAAATAACACCTCCACAACAATACTCACCATGTATGATATAATTATAGTTATAAAGTAAATACAAAGTCTGTTGATATCATGAAGACAAACAGATATATGCTTTGGTTAGTGACTGGGAGGAGGTGTTTTAGAGCATTGTTGTCATAAAAATGCAATTATAGGTATTGAAAGTATTGTTTTATTACTAACAGATATTATTTTATCCACATGATATAAGCATTGTATGTCTTCTAAAAAAACGCGACAAAAAGTTGAAACTCATGCAAAAGATATGACTTAAAATATAACTGTGTGTTACTATTTCCATACAGTTTGTGATGATGGTCGGTGGGGTTCTGGGTGCCAGGAGATATGTCAATGTTCGGGGTCCTCCTTGTGTAACCCTACCACCGGTCGTTGCTTCTGTCCAGCGGGACTTAAAGGCAGGAAGTGTACCAGACCATGTACCAGGAACAGATATGGACCCAACTGTAAACAGGTGAAATGATTCAAGCTATTATAATCTAGAGGTTAGATGATTGTATAAACTTGATTTGATTGTAATGAACACTTGATTTGGTTTAATCTCTAACCAGACAAGATTATCGTGGGGGATCAAACAAGGCATAATAAATATGCGGTTATCTATAAGCACGTGTAACACACAGTAACAAGGAATGTATGTAGCATAAACAGTATGCAGATGCAATAGTCCTGGGAACTGTAACAAGGAGTAACTTAAACAAATGAGAGTATTGTGGAAGCTGGAACAATGAATAGTAAGCAGAGAAGATGAGTATGTAATATTGTAACTACTGTAGGAGTAATTATAAGGTCAGCTGTAAGTAGGCGAGGTAATTCTTGGAGCTGTTACTCGAATTAACTAATCTTGGCGTCTGGTATAAGCAAGTATGATTATTGTTGGAGGTGAAATAACAAAGAAAGTTGTTATCAAGTGAAAGTAGGGTATATATTTGTGGGAGGTGTAGTCTAACATGAGGGACAATCCTGGATAGACCACATTTTGTCTGGTGTTTATCTTGGTACAGCTGTGCGACTCCATGCCGTGTCACTTCGGCAATTGTAGCAAATCCAGACAAAAATAGTAAAATGTATAATAATACACTTCAATATTCCTACTTTTAACCACCAGATTAATCATTTAATTTGTACCTCATCAATAATTGCGTCAACTTCTGCAACAAAACAAATACGTACACCAACGTGGGTGATGTACGGTTTGTTGGTACCCAAAACAAGATAAAGGTACTCTACAGTACATACTGTACATGATATGGAGATTGAGCACGGAGCTTCTCTCTTTCAGAACAAAGCTCATATTTAACACAGCGAGTCCCTACAGCAAGTATGCACCTTAATCTAATAACTGGTAATGCTGTATATGGATGCTCGAGGTAGTGGCATACATTTTCCACATGATTTTGTATAGACTCCCTTATGCTATGTATAAAAGGGAAACTATAATGATTGAATTACAAGTGCAGTTTCATATTAGATAATGAATTAATATGATAAATTAAGAGTTGTATGGCATATTAATTGTACAATTCAAATACACTATATGTAATTCCATACATAAAATCACAGAGTGTACCCAAATTCATGTGGCCACCTGTACCTCAGTTGAGGGAATTGATTTTAATTATATATATAATAAGTGACAGGAATATATAATGAAAATATTTACCTGGTGATAAACCACTTATTTAATATGGACAATCTGTGTTACACAGATTGTACTTACCTATAACGCAAGAACGACGACAGGACTAGAGAATCCTGTGTCTGTATGAGCTTCTCAGGTTTGGGTACGTCGACACATGATTTTCGATATGTCACAATTTTATGCATTTCAAAATTCAGTTCAGTATCTCAAAGAATACTTCGAATAATCAATATGTTCTTTTCAAATCACCACCTCTAATCACCACCAACAACAACACAGCCAATCATTCATAGATCTACGAAGTTCCACTGCAGGTAATAATACTGTATTTTGTCTCTTCCAGAAATGTACATGTGAGAACGGTGGTTCGTGTGACCCTGTGAGTGGTGAGTGTGAGTGTGTGGAGGGTCACTATGGTCCCACCTGCTCCAAGACCTGCCCCACCAATACTTACGGTCATGGCTGCAATAAGGTTAGTCTGGAACAACCAGTTATCTTTTCTGCTGCATGACAATGAGTAGTTGTTGTTGTTGTTGTTGTTCCCTAAGCTGCCTGGCCGAACAGCCCCGAGTCCCTGAGAAAGGCCATGGCCACGATCGGGCTTTCCCACAGAGCTCTCATTGAGTGTAGATTGTGTTGTTGGCGTAAGTGGTTGTGTGAAATGCAGTCTTCTATGATGTGTTTAATGGTATGGGGTGCTGTGTTACATCCCGGGCAGGCGTCGACAACGGAGTCATCCAGTCTCTTCTGATAGCTCAGGAGAGCTGGATGGTGTCCGCATCTCAGCCTGGCCAGGTGGACTCTGTCCTCGCGAGGAAGGGAGGATTCGGAAGGATGGATTTCGGGAGGTCGTGCATGCAGCTGTGTGTTGTCTGTGAGTGAGTGGATGGATCGGTGAGAGATATGAGTATGGATGTGCTTCTGGATGTTGGTTCGGGGTGGGCAGGGAGGGAGAGAGGACAATAATTGTGTGTGATACCGTGTGCTGGGTGTTGTTTTGATATTTCTTGGTGTCTGTGGGTGTGTTGCCATGTAGTTTAGTGGGTGGTCTTGGTTCGTGGAGGCTGCTGCCAGGAATTGAGTGCCTCTCATGTGCAGATGGTCTTTGACTTTGAGGATTTTGGTTTCTTGATGTAGGTGATCTGTGGGTGCAGTAGCTGTGCAGCCTGTAATGATCTTCAGGGCTTTGTTTTGAATAGTCTGTAAGGTCTTATGATGTGTTTCAGCTAGGTTAGAAGCCCAGGCTGGGCTTGCGTATTCCATCACTGATCTTATGTATTGTTTATATACTGTGGTGGTAGTTTCTTTGTTGTGTCCAAATTTTGTGTGAGCAAGTGACCTGAGGGCGTTAAGTCTGGGTGTCAGTTTCTTTTTAATGTTTGTGGTGTGCTGTTTGAATGTCATATGAGTATCATATGTTACTCCTAGGATTTTGGGTGTGTGTGTATGTGTTAGGGGTGTGTTGTTTATGGTGAGTTGAGTACTACAATGAGTAGTAATACAATACTGTAAGCTAGAAGCACATTTGATTATACTATTGTAAATACTGTAAGCTAGAAGCACATTTGATTATACTATTGTAAATACTGTAAGCTAGAAGCACATTTGATTATACTATTGTAAATATATTCACTTAATTTTTGGATAAAGATGACAGTGTTTATTATTTTCCTCTGACCACCAATTGATAATATTGTTAATCTTAGAAAACTTCCTCGATGGATAGCTAGTTGACGAATTAAGTTGAGCAGAGCCTACGTAATTCAAGTACAGTTGCTTCGTATCAACTAGATTATAATGCAAAATAGGTGTCATATAATTGTCTAATTTAAAGTTCTAATATGGCACTGATGGCTTATGATTTGTATTACTGGGTGTTCAGACGTGCGAGTGTGAACATGGGGGTGTGTGTGACAGTCTAGGCGAGTGTCGTTGCCCTGCTGGCTACATCGGTGTCAGGTGCCAGACACCCTGCCCAACTGGCACCTGGGGACACAACTGTCAGGAACTATGTAGCTGCCACAACGCTGCTCGCTGTCATCCAGGTAACCCATTGATCTAAACAGACTAAAGTTCTACACATATTTTGCGTTGTATTTTTTCATTAATATTGTGGATATATTTAATTAAACAGGTAGTGTTCAATGACTCACCTTTCATGGGTCATTTTTTTGATGTGGTTGTTATGCAGCTTATTCATTGATTATTTAAATTACTGTTTAAGAACTTATTTCTTACAAATTATTTATATCTAAGATTTCACCTTTTGTATCACATTAACAAACCGTCCCATGTTCAGCAACGGGTGAGTGCCAGTGTGGTCTTGGGTGGAATGGTCAGCAGTGTGACCAAGAGTGCCAGTCAGGACACTATGGCCCCGACTGTAAGCTGGACTGTGCCTGCCACAACAATGCTACTTGTGATCGCTTCTCTGGTTGTTGTCACTGTGGATCGGGTTTCTTCGGTCGCTACTGTGAACTAGGTATGCAACACTTGCGGCTATTTTCTGAAGCCTTATTAACGAGATAAGTAGAAGTAAAGTGAGTTTATCTTACCTTGTGGAGGGTAGGTCATCTGTCATTGATCTCGACGAGAACTGCTCCCTCTAAGTCTGTTTGCAACTGGTGCTTAATGGGCCAGACTAATCGAGAGCAGCTCTTTCCCCTGAGATGCATGACTGATCAGGCACCGTTTTAGGATGGTTGTCCAAGGCTATATTGGAACCTTACGTGGTATATCTATCAGGTTGCACAAGATCTCTGGCAATCAACTCTGAGTTTCTTAGACCTTACGTGATATGATATAGACATTCCTAAACGTTCCTATTAATGTTCTATAGCTGCTGTGAACATTGTAACAATACTCTACATAATCGTGGACATGGTATCTTTGTTATCTACTGTGAATGTATTACATGTGGAATGGATGTGCATTTCTAGCTATTTGCTAATAATGTCTTAACTTACGTCTCAATTTCACTTGTTAGAAAACCAATGGTTCTAGATTTATTGGATGATATTATGAATTAAGCGCGATGTAATCAACGTATCATTAATATTATCAGGGCAGCTATTTTTGTATTAAATTTATTTTTTGATATGTATTTGTAAATTATAGGTATGTATATATTAAAAACATAATAAGGTAATTGCATTTCAAGAGATTTTGGGGGGTTATGTGGTATCAAGTACAAACACATTCTATCTTTGTTATATACTTCTGCGATAATTTGTTCTAAATGTCGCTGTCCTTTGTTTGTGTATATTCTCATATATATGTTAGTGCAGTATTTTTTTGTCCTACTCATATATTATATATATAAAAAAAAACACATTCTAAATTATTCGTTACTAGAATTCAATGGCAACTTAAATTTATTCTACGAATTTATATATATAGTGTATATCTATCTATTTATCTATCTATCTGTAATTTCTATATATATACATTATACAGTATATATATATACACATATATATATATACCGGGTATATATATATATAAATATATATATATATATATATATATATATATATATATATATATATATATATATATACTGTATATATATATGCGTGTGTGTGTGTGTGTGTGTGTGTGTGTGTGTGTTTGTGTTGTTGTTGTTGTTTTTTTTTTTTTTTTTTTTTTTTTTTTTTTTAGGGGGAGTGTCAACTATAATTGGTCAATATTCTCTTTTATTTTAAATTTGTTTGCTTGTCCCATATTATGGTAAGAAGACTTAGACAAGTATTGTTATCATTTGAAACAGGGTCTAATACTTATCACTTAATATCTTAAGTATTACAATTATTATACAGTATCTCCATCCCCCGAAACAAATAGTAAGGTTTCAATAAGGCGTGTTTTAAGAATATATTCTACCGAAACATGAAGTATCATATTAATGGGGTAATTATCATATTGAGACAATTGGTATGTGTTTACAAAGTACATTTACAGGCAATATAGACTTTACCACTTCGATTTCAAAATATTTATGTAAGTCGGGAAAAAATATCATCATGGAGTCGGAATGTGTAATATTCATCATCAGATTGAATAAAATAATGTAACAACAAGAACATTGTTACATATTTCCAGAGTGTCCCCCAGGGTTCTACGGTGACTACTGCCGTGGTCGGTGTGAGTGTGCCAACGGTGCCACCTGTGACCCTGGCACCGGAGAGTGTCGCTGTCCACCGGGCTTCACCGGGGACGCTTGTGATCACGTCTGTTCAAAAGGTATAAATAAACTGAACACCTGTTCTTTAAGTATGCATATATTGATCAGCCGATATTAATGTACACTTATACAGCTGTTCTTGAAGTATGCATATACAACTGTCTAACTGTCCTACGGTCACGGCGGCCGAGCGCATTAAGTCATTGTACTTGGTGTGCTGGCTCTTATGGTGGAAGATTCAAATTCATGTACCGGCAGGGTAAGTCTCTCAATAACATTCCCTGGCCATGATGAATGGACTGGATGGACCAGTCCCTGGGGACCATAAAAGTCTCCTGCCTATATCTTGCTCCACTGGGGGTATGTAGTCATTCTATTTAGTACCCAAGATCAGTCTGTTGATTCCTTCGGATAAGGTTAAATTAAGTATAGGATAAGAAACCCTGGAACATCAGCTTCATTGGCAGCCTGCTCAAAGTAAAACAAATAATAATTATATTATTAATATTATTAGTATTGCTGTTGTTGTTGTTGTTGTTGTTGAGAAAGCCCTTCCAGATCCACCAGCACCACAGACACACTAACAGCGACACACCAAGCAATAATATCCAAGTTTCCAACCCCAAACATACCACAACCCCTGATAAGTAGCCAAGGTCACGTTTCCACTGGCTCGAGGGTGAAGGAGTTGATATCCAAGTACCTTATGGAGTGCAACCGTTTGGCCACCCCAGCGCCTGTGCCTTTCATGACGCTGAGGGTGGAAGCTCCTACACCTCAGCCAAGACCCCTGATTGGACAAATGGATAGTCCCTGGCACCAGCACCGGACTGGGGCAAGATAGGGAAAGAAGAGACTGCCACGAAAGCTGACTGGCCAGCCGGAACCGCGTCGCTTCTCTGACCTGCCCCAGACTCTGGCCAGGGAATCCTCGGATCCCAACACTACACCATCCCTGACTACCACCTTGTTCCTGGATCAAGAAGACAATCACGCGATGGGCCTCGGAACCCAATTGGTTTACACCGACGTAACAGAGAGGCCTCACGATCCAGAACGGAGCATTATAAAGCTCAGAATCCCCACCCTCGAGGCCTCAACACACAGTTTCGCAGACACACCACGAATACAGATCTTCCTCCTCCTTGCCTTTGCCCCTCCCTCAGAAGACATGACCCTTGGTAGAATGCACAAAAGACTTAAGGGATGTTCTGAAAAAGCGAAATGACAGGCTAAGGGCTGACAACTCTTCTGATCTCTGTCAAATATTTGGACACCAATCCCAGTTGCCCGCCTTCCCTGACCTCAAGAGGGATCGCTGCCTTCAGAGTGTGACAAGCTAAGAGAGTTATGGATTCTAGTGATTGCTGAACTGAAAATTCAATTCAAGGAGCTGAGTTGCCAGTGGCAGGAGGAGCTTCCCAGGATGATATAAGCATGGCGTGAGGGATCGCCCATGATGGAGCTAGATATGTAGCTTTTCCTAGCCCCTAGCAGCCCTGACTACCTGTTGTTCCAGAAAGATACCTGTAGCAGACTTTGGACACCAACATGGTGCTGACCAACACCCCTATCAGTCCTGTTCCCTTGTTGTACCTGAAGGGTCCCTGTAGCAAATATTAAACACCGCCACTGTGTTGACCAATGCCCATAGCAGTCCTGTTCTAATGTTACACCTGAAGGACACCTGTAGCAGACGTCGGACACTGCCACAGTGCTGATCAACGCCGTCCCACTTGTTCAATCATTGGACAACAGACGACAGTACCTGCATCTTTTTTAATACATTTTTTGTTCTACTATGTGAGTGAGGGAGACAAAAGGCAGAAATGCCTGTAGCGAGTGTCTCCCCCAGAGTCAATGTGTAGTACTCCGTTTCCTTTACTCACGAGATTACAGTTGCCGCAGCCGAAAACTCCACGTGGATCACCTTCCTCTCTCACCTTTGAACCAGCTGCGCCAACCCTTTCAAGGTTGTGTCTGTCCTGAGGCTACCTGTCCCGTTATACAACTTGTCGGCACCTGTTTGCCTCTCGCACTTACCTAGTCCCTACCGCAATCCACTCACTTCATTTCCTCAAAACAGCTGTTGGTCCCCACAGTCAAGAATGCAATGCCGCATATCGGCAGGCACATCCGTGTTTGCCCTCGGTCTTGAGAAATGTGGCCCCAACTGCATTTTTTTTATGCATGCAGCAGACAATAACCGCATACAACCGACCAAGAACCGTCCGACAACCGACCATAATAGGCATATCATAGACCAATGAACCCACTGCCGAAAAATTTGAATTTAACGGTCATTTCCGGAAAACGACCGACACCGACAAATGACGACCAATTCAGACCAATAACCGACTACAAAAGAATGCCACCGACCATATGCGGCTGCGGCCCTATGCGGGCATGGTCTGGGTTATGCGGTTGTATGCGGGATGGCTAGAACCAGACTGGCACAGTATGTTCCCGACCACTAGCCTGTATGTTACAGACCGACTTCAGACCATATCCGCATGTTCACGACCGTGAACCGTATATTGCAGACCACCAACTGCATGCGGCCTCAAATTTTGAGCTGACTCAACTTTTTGGGGCCCGCTCCCGCATATCCATGCATGCAGCCTACTGCCGCCGTCCATCTACGACCTTCAACCGTATCTTGCAGACCACCTTGCCGACCATACCCTGCATGCGTGTTCGCCGTTATGCGGTATTGCATTCTTGACTATGTGAAAGGGGCTTTAGGGATAGTTAAACCCTGACGACACGCTGGACAGAAGCCAGACCTCGCTACTCAGGCATATTGTATTTGTAAAATTATAATATTTTACTGTTTGCTGTATTCTATTTGCTGTTATCTAGAACATTGTATTAATTTTATTGTATTTACAGTGTATTTTATTGTATTGTACAGAGCTTGTATATATGACATAATTATCGAGGTACCTCCATTATAGTATAAAATCAACATTGACCTATAGTAGTAGTTATTATGATGACAGAAGTTGTGATGATAGTAGTGATGATGATAGTTTAGATGGTGATAGTAGTAGTGGTGATGGTGGCAGTAGTATTGCTGATGGAGACAGTAGTAGTGATGATGGTAACCCATTGCAGATTTGGGTATGCCGTTTCGATTTTGGGCAAAGCGGCACTTGTACTTTATGTTAATTGTACATTACATATTTGTTTGTGTTGTTAAGTCAAGTGAGTGGATCAAACTTATAGTGCACAGACTAGTACACACATAATTTATACCCATTATATGTTGAGTTTTATTTATGTTGACAGGACTGTTTGGCCTTCACTGTGTGTTGGAGTGCCAGTGTGGACAGTACCAGTGCCACAGAGGGACAGGGGAATGTCTTTGTCCACCGGGACTCATGGGGACAAAATGTGCATGGCGTAAGTGTTAAGATTTTGTTGATTAACTATAAGGTGACATAAGTGTGGTAGTTCTAGCTTGTGGTATAAAAAATGGAAAGTAGTGTATGTTTAATCCGTTCAGCACCATGACATATTTTTACCTTTGATTCTGGCTGACATTAAATTATTGTATGCAGTTCAAGAAGGACCTATGTTGTTGAGAAGGTTTATTAAGATCGTATTTACCCATTAGAATCGTACCGGTAGATTATATACCAAAGAAAATAGTCTACTGGTAACCAGCATATGATGAAAATTATGTAATGGTGGTGAAGGGATTAATTAATGCAGCTGTTAAATTAAGGATTTGTACATTTAAGCTAAGGACTGAAGCAAGCCCCACTTGAGGCTTTTCCTGGAAGACTTCAACAAGCCACACATGAGGCACAGTATTTAATATGTGCAAAAAACAGGTGACATTGGACTAAATGGTGTTTCTCCATACCACCACCTGACTTCCCTCCTTCTAATTATTTCCACCTCTTCCTCTCTCCCCTGCTCCCTCCACTACCTCCATTCCCCTCAAATACCATTCCCCTCCTTCAATCCCCCCTCCCTCCCTCCCTCTCACACTGTGCAATAGACTTACGCGAAGACCACCGTCAGTGTGCCTTGAGGCAGTGGACAGAATGGGTGTATCTCGCACTTCACGGGAGACCAGCCAGCCTCTCCCACTGTGAAAAATTGGATTGTACATTGGAATGTACCTTTAGTGGTTGTTCATTCTTCACTTATGCCTTGTTTTTGAAGGCAATACATATGTTGGGGCAATTTATTGCTTTATATGATAAATATAATGATTGAATTCATAATATTAGCTCTCTGCAGCCCCAAACATGCTGCAGAGAGCACATATAACTCCCAAATCCCTTACACGTTTCCTGGGTTAATATTATTTGATATTATAAGCTATCAATGAAATCTTGACCTGTTGTCAGAATGCTTGGGTTTATGGTGTCAATAAAATGTTATTTGGGCATGTGTTGCAGTCAAGGTGAGGTTTTAGGAAGGTACGGGCCGTGGTGCCAACAGGTGAGTCAATGAGGGTGTAAATATTGTCACTGTTGTTGTTAGAGTGTGGTGTAGGGAGGTACGGACTGGGGTGCCACCAAGGTGTGTCAGTGAGGGTGTTAATGTTGTTACTGTTGTTGCCAGCGTGTGGTGTAGGGAGGTACGGACCAGCGTGCCAACAAGTGTGTCGGTGTCACAACGGAGGCAGCTGTCACCCAGCCACTGGTCAATGTACCTGCGCCACGGGATGGATGGGGCCCACCTGCCTAGTCAAAGACGGTGAGATTGTCTTCTCTTACAGTAGCTGTACCACAACTTCTGTACCAGTTTATCAGCATTCAAGTTGTCATCCTTTATAATATCTTCATGGCTGCCTTATCTGTTGTACTGTATAATTTATTGTAAACTTTGTCAGACAGTTTTGCTATAATAACACTGTTGTTAAGTACTTCAGCATATAAGCCTCTAATAGATCATATGACTTTTTTATTTTTTATTCGTTAAGCATTTTCTTAGTTGCGTTCATTTTTCAAATGTTTATGAATACTCATATTTTGTTGTCATATTCAATTTACTGACTTGTATAGTACTTTCTTATCTTTGATTGTTGTCATTTCTTAAACTATCACCTTTATGTCAGTCAGTTTTGAGTATCTATTTTCTGTCTTGAAGGCAACTATATTCCTTTCTTTTGTAAGGCTTGGTAGTGTAGGGGAGAGCATCTCGGTCCTCCACACATGGGAGACCCGAGTTCAATCCCCTGCTCAGGCCAAAAGATTTTTTGCATACATTGGCAGCCGCTACTATTTCCGTTGAGCAGGGAAATCGGGTAATGGTCTCTGGTGGCTATTACAATGCTATGGAGTCTCAAAGGAGAGAAATTGCACTTAATAAAATACTTGACAATTGTTATATTATTATTGTGGTAACAAATGCCTGGACCAATCAGTGGCGAGGATTTGAAGCAAGCAGAGAGGGAAAATTTGCTGGAGAGGGGACAGTGTTGCAAGGCAAAATGATGTAGACCCAACAGCCAATCAGCGCTCTGCAATTGTTGCGAGGGGAACAGAGAGAGAATAAGCTGACTCAAGCTGATCTACACATCGCCTACGCATGCCCTGATTGGCCGGCTGCAATTCCATTATCTTCCAACTTCATACCTCCCGGTGAATATTTGTGTATTGTCTACCCACAAGAACCTTACCAAAGCAAACACCAAGAAAACGGGGATAGACACTTGCCGGGATATTATTTTGGTGAAGGGAAAGCCGAGATAAGTGTAATGAAAGGGACCGCATAGAAGTGAGAGTACCTAGCTGGCCGTTTCAACCAATCAGCGTGCTCCCTGATGTGACACCCTGATATAAATGCAGGGAGAGGGAAGGGGGTCTACATGGGCAACCCTGCCTAACGCTTGCAACCCTGATAATAGATCAGAAGGTTAAGCAACGTAGGGTCTGGTCAGTAGTTGGATGGGTGACCGCGCCTGGGGGTGATTGCACCCGGTACCGACATTGACCAGATGTTGCCCTAGGGGTGGGTGAAATTTCTCTGGCTTGCCACCAGGGTTCAAGTAGCCCAGGAGTGTTGAACAAACTCCATTCCCTGTCAGTTCCGTCTCACTCAGACGAAAATGAGTACCTGGATTCATGGTGGCTAAAATGAATTCAGGGGCCTGATTGGTGGCTTCCTACAACCAATCAACACACGAGACTGAGAACTTGGTTAGCCACCAGGATTGCTCAGTGGCCATTGGGCAGGCCTTCTCTCGTGTTCGCCTCGTCCCACCCATACGTTAAACTGGGTACCTGGAGTGTAAAATCGGCCTTGGCGTAGGTCGTATCACTAGGGTAAATTTTATTACTTGCTTCACCTTTCCTATATACTTCCGTTCCGTTCCATCCGGGGGTCTACACATAACTACTCAAGGCTATATTCAAAACATCACAGAAAGAAAAGGCCTAGCCATAGCAGCTCTGGGCAAACTATTCAGATTCAGAGATATGAACACACAAATAAAAACTCACCTTGTAAAAGCTTATGTAATCCCAATATTAGAATACCCCCCTATTCCCACACACACCATGAGCAAAAACCAAATCACACGCTTACAAAAAATACAAAACAAAGCCCTAAGATTCGCCACAAACCAAAGATACCCCTATACAATGACGACACAACAAATACACGAATACACAAACACACTACCATTAAATGTCAGACTTCATAGACAAGCAACACAAATATGGCATAAACTAGAACTATCACAAGACCCAACTCTAGAGAAAATTAAGGAAAATTATGCACAACAACCAAATTTAAGAATCAACAACTGGTTTAAAAGCAGTCTAAATAAAATAAACACAGAAGAAGAACCACAGCCAATTTATTAAAAAAAAAAAAAAAAAAAAAAATAATAATAGGTCCTAGCCTAATAATAACAATCACACCTTAGTTCCTTAGCTAGCTACCAAACAGCAAACATAAATGAAATACATCACTTTCCCCAACACAAAAACATACGTTTCAAACACACACCATAGCAAGGTGGTCTGCCCACCAACTGTTACTCTCCTACTTTCCTTCAAACTTTCCTCCTTTTCTCTTCCCTCTCTCCCCCCTCTCCTTTCCCCCCCTTAGACCCACCTAGGGTAAAACAAAAACTCCTATGACACACGACATCCGACGGGTTGCAGCCTATCAAAAGACATCTGTATACTTGCACAACCTGCCACATCCCCTTACAAAGACTAGATGGCAACCCGAAAATTAACCGACTGACAGGCAGAGAGCGGCAGTGTCAATCCTCCCAGGCAAGAATAACCGTTTCAATATTTGATCAGGTACATCTGCAATATCCAAGAGCCTGTGCACACATCGCCCGTTGCACCTAGTTTTCCAGAAGGTTTATCGGGTGACTGAAAGTGTGACAGAAGAAGGTTCTATATTTAATTACATAGAACCAGTAGTTGAGAGCGAGTTACATAGGCACGCAGATTACACAAGCCACTTGGTATAAACAAGGTGGTCTGGCCTTCAAAAACGAATTTCGTTCATTCCGGTATACTAGAACAGTAATAGGAAAATGACAGCACAGCAAAACCGAGAGAGAGAGAGAGAGAGAGAGAGAGAGAGAGAGAGAGAGAGAGAGAGAGAGAGAGAGAGAGAGTAGGGATTGGAATAGGAAAGAAGAAATTATTTGGATAAGAAAGAATAATGGTTGATTTAGTTAGAGATGGAGGGAGGAAGGATGGGAGAGAGGGGAAAAAAGAGGAGGGATTGAGAGAGGCGACGGAAAGGTTTGACTAGGTATAGGTAGCGCCAACGAACTTGACAATAATTATGATCCCTGACCTCTCTGTAACTCAAAAAGGTCTATAGCAAACTGGCTGTAAATATCCACACTTATTTCCTGGTGGACTTTTCCCAAATGATAGATACGTCAGCCAGATTGCTTTCATTAATTTTGATTTATAAGAAGTTAAGGGGTCAAGATTATTGTCAAGTTCGCTGGCGCTACCTATAGTTAGGAAGGGAAGAGAGAGTTGGGGGGAGGAATCGGTAGATAGAGGGACGAACGTTGGAAGGGAGGGAAGAGGAATTGAGCAGATGAAGGAGGGGTTGGAATAGCTAGGGATGGAGGAAAAGGTTAGAGGGAGGATTGAAGAAAAGAGGGAGGGAAGTGTGGAGGAAAGTTGGGATTGAGCGACTAAGGATTGGAAGAAAAAGAGGAAGGTTGGGAAGGAGGGAGAAAGGGTTGGGAGTGAGGAGGGAGAAACGATCAAATTGGGAATGATAAGTAGAGACGAGGAAGGAGAGAGATAAGAGAGAAAGTTAGAAATATTAATTAGACAATAGTGGAACAATGGTTATTATTTACGTGTTTATAATTACATACTACATAGGTGTTCTAATAAAATAGTCATAAACAGATCAGTTGTCAAAAGTTGGTTAGTTAGTGAGGGAGAGAGTAAAAATGTAAATATGAGATACACCTTGGGATATAGAATGGAAATGTTGTAGATGGAAAATATAGGAAATATGAGAAACTTGTAAGACTAGTGGTTTAACGAGTATGTGGAATGAAAAGCTTAGTATATTTATCATAATTAGGTCGAACTTTCTACCACTAACCTTTATAACTAAAAAATGACTAGAGTATTCGAGTAAATATTTCTACTATTTGGGAAGAGTTTTTACAAACCAATTGGTTTAGCCCTTTTCTTAGTTACAGAAGTCAGGGTCAAGATTGCTAGCCCAATTATAATGAATAGACTATAAAAGTGAAGATTGTAAGAGTAAAGGTTGAAAAGAATGTAAGCCACAGCCAATCAATCATCAAAATACCCAATAAGATTAGATACCTATCTATACCCTAGCATGTTTAGTGTATCGCAGATCCTTCCTAAGCTGCATACGATCGTCTTGATGAAGCTAGAATTCACTAGTTATACGTCAATAAGGGGTGATATGAGAGTACTGACCGACCTGACCTGACCGTCCCCTTATATGGGACACCGACCCGGCCTTATCGCTGCCAGCCATACGGCTGCTATTCAAAACGCAAACAAAAACACGGTTTCCCAAAAAAACGGACCTTGTTGGCGACCATGTCGTTATGTTGCTAACATGTATGACGGTGTCGAAGACCGTTCTCCCATGTCGCCAACACTGTCGTGTATAGCATACTCGCATTCGGCCATGGTCGGATAGTTTGTCTTCCTGACATACCAAATCTGCCGGGTCATTTCGCCGACTGATCGTAAGACAAGTTGTGTGTATTTGCAGTGCGTCGTCGACAAGTTGGGTGGGGTTGGGCTTGTTTGTAACGTTTTGTTTTGTGCGACACCCTCGAGACAGATCAGAAGGTACTTGACTGGTCGCTAATCACTCGCGGACCTATGGACGATACTGCTTGACCGTCGGGCACACAACCAACAGTCGGCATCGTAAATACGATAGGCTATGACTCTTTTGTGATCCCGTATGTCTCTGTGACGTCATGGTCGCTCCTGCAGCAGGACGTAGGACGAGTAGATCGTATATTATAAGATTGTAAATAAGTTAAGTTATAAAAGGCCTAATATGCTATTAAGCAATATTGCCATGGTCTTATGTAGTATATATGAATTTATCGTATATATTAATATAATTTATCGTATAGAGCAACCTAGATGCGGTACGATAATTGGGCTCCTGGCGTTTGCCAAGGCAGCAGGGTGTGCCTCTGAGGAAGAGAGAGCAGAGCCTTCACGAACACCGACCAGTTAACATCTATTTTCTGCCCTCAGTTGATCGCGCTATTGTGCCTCTAATCACAATACACTGACAGCAATACAAACAGCTACACCATCACGATGCTCTCATCGACGCCATGACTGACTGACAGATAAGCATAATATTCATGTCCATTCCCATGTAATCATTTATTCTTTCTTTCACTTGACTCGAGTCTCGGGACCGGTGTCTTGCCTCCCCATTGTCCGCCATATTGGGTAAAACGTTCTCCCTTGCCTCGTTGCCACGTGGAACTATTGGTGAGTTAATTCCTGGCTAGTATATTAACCCCTATAACCTTACCCTATTTATAAATTTATTATGTGAGACCTTTGGATATAAATTAGCTTGTTTCAGATTGAATTCAATTTAGATATGGAGTAGTTTTCATTTAGATTGATTTTATTTGATTCATAATAGCTTAATAATATTTAACTTCCACCCGGGAATTGGCTACCAGTAAGGGATTTTAAGGCAATGAACAAGGGGACATATAACAGGATGCAGGAACAACGCTATGATAAACTGGCAAGGCTAGCCTAGCGATGGTTAGAGCCGGAATGCAGGGTCACATCGTTGCGCCTGCCTAAATCCTGCATCCCACCCATCATCTTTCCCAAATAATTTTCTTTTCCATTTCTGACTTCCTGTGACAATTGACCTGACCTAACATTTTGTCTTGTTCAATATGACCCTTTAGTAGGTATTGCTATTTTGTGTACTATATTTTCTCCATAACATAGAAGTCCGCCGGTCGGCGTCTCTTAACTAGACTACTATTTTGCCGTTGTTTTTGTAACATTTGGATACATAGCCTATAGGCTTACATGCACAATGAGTAAACAGGAAGAGACACCGCTGATCAAAGCCCCTAAAAATCAAAGGGCGGGACTTCGGGGAGTATTAAATAGGCTAATTGTGGACGTCAACACTTTCATCACTACTGCTAACCTCGAGGAATTGGAAGGTAGATTAGACAACGTCCAGGCTACCCACGGTCGTATTATGGCTCTGAGTGAGGTGATTGTGGCAGGCATGACAGAGGAGGAAGAGATAGTTACAGAGTGTGATAATCGCGCCCTCTATGATGAACCTGTCTTTAGAGCGAAGCACATATTACAGCGTGCTGTCGCAAGTAAGAAGGGAGGCGAGAACGAGGCCCATAGAAGGGCTGACCCAAAACACACTCTACACCTCCCAAAGCTCAATCTTCCTACATTTGGGGGCAAATTGACTGAGTGGTTAGCTTTTTGGGACGTATTTCGGTCTACAGTTCATGAATCCTCTTTGGATAATGTCCGCAAGTTTCACTACCTGAAGGGACAAATGGAAGGAGAGGCCTTACATTATTTTGATAGAGGGTTTTGCGGTAGTGGGTGATAGTTATCTTGAGGCAGTACAATTATTAAAGTCCACATACGGGGATCAAGAGCAGTTGAAGATGGCCCATGTCGTTGCCTTGTTAAAGCTCGCAGAACCACAGTATAAGGTTGAGGAGTTAACAAATTTTAGGGCAAATATGGAGTGCCATACTCGATCGCTAGACACCCTAGGGCTCACCACACAGGAAATGATAGTCATTATCCTACGTCAGAAGCTTCCTATGGCAATACTTGACAAGGTTAGATCATTTGATCTGGGGGAGTTCAAAACTCAGTTCAGTAAGGAAATTAGGAATCTACAGTTGAACAAAGGGAGAATGTATGTGTTGGGAGGGAGTGAGAATGTGGAGATGAGGGGAACAGTAAGCATGACGGTGGGAACTAAAGAAAAGAAGGAAGGTACGTATAAGAAACCTGCTCAGATTCTATGTAAACTGTGTAACAACAAACATAAATGGAGTTTCTGTGTAAAATACCCAACAAATGAGACAAAACTAGCACAGGCGAAAAGATTGAAGCTATGTGTAGGTTGTCTAAGTAAGGAACATGGTAAGCAGGGACAATGTACTGCTACATACTTAAGGCCCTGTCGCCACTGCAAAGGACATCACTTTGATAAGTTGTGTCCTACAGCAGTCAAAGACGTCAAAACAGAGGGTACTACAACTGTGACACTAGGTAGCACGCAAGACACCACTATATTGCCCACAATACACATTCCCATGGAAGGTAAAGACAGTAACAAAGTTTGTCGGGTACTTCTAGATCAACGGTCTCAACGTTCCTTTATAAAGAGGTCCGTCTTAGTGGGACTGAAGCACCGAATCGTAGGGGCTGAGACTCTTCGATTGCAGGGCTTCACAGGGGTTACTGACAAACAAGACTACGAGATAGCGGAGATTTCATATTACTACCGTAAAACCCGGTACTTTATGACATGTATCGTAGTAGACACCCTACCAGAATATGTGTCTGTAGGAGTGAAGAAGGTGGAACACACATTACGTAGCAAAGGGGTTAACTTGTCAGATCCCATGGTAGATCAGAGTGAGGTGCATGTTCTACTTGGTGTGGATCATTATTATAATGTAGTATACCCTGGATTTAAAAAGATGTGTGGTGTAATTTTAATCCCCACTAAATTTGGATATTGCATGAGCGGAAAGGTGCATACTACACAGTCAAAGGTCCTGGTCGACACGGTCTCGATATATAGAGTCAATGTAACCGCGGCAGAGGAGTTGGGAAGGGAGGATTCCCAACCTAGTGACCCTAAGATGGCTGCCGAGTTCGACCTGGAACGACTGTGGAGATTGGATCACATAGGCATTAATCCTATGGAGACTGGTTATGACTCGGAAGTTGCGCTGAAAAGGTTTGACGGGTCTGTGAGCTACTGTGCCTCAGACAAGCAATATAAAGTTAGTTTACCCTGGAAGAACAGTGAGATAAGCCTGCTTACCAACTATGGTTTGGCATTAGGTCGCTTGCGCGCATTGCAGCGGAAGTCGTCTAACGAACCGAGCACGCGCCAGGCGTATGACGATGTATTTCGGAGTTATGAAGATAGGGGCTTTATTGAGAGAGTCGTTGTCAAGTAACCGATTAAGAAGGGTAGGGTTTACTATCTGGCCCATCATGGGGTAAGAAAAGACAGCATCACCACACCAATACGGGTGGTGTATGACTGCTCTGCCCACCAAGGTCAACAACCCAGTCTAAATGACTGCCTGTTGACAGGTCCGTCCATGGTGTCGGACCTGTCCCAACATCTATTGCGGTTTAGGCTGGGGAAGTACGCCTATACCAGTGACATCGAGAAAGCATTATTGATGGTCAAGCTAAAGGAGGAAGATAGAGATGTTACCCGCTTTCTTTGGTTCAGCGACATTAGCGACTCTGAAAGTCCGGTCATAATATACCGTTTTCGGGTTGCACTCTTTGTGGCCACGTGTTCACAGTTTTTGTTAAATGCCACAATCAAAAATCATCTAGCTGATACTCATGAGGACACAAGTAAACTATCTCGCGGATTATATATAGACAATTTGCAGGGTTCTAGCGATAGTCAGGATGATTTGTTATATACATACTGGCAAGCACGCAGATTGTTTACAGATGCACATTTATTTCTCTGTGAGTGAGTTACTAATAGTGAAGATCTTCAGAATTTGATACAGGTGGACGGCACGGCATCTCATAACCAGGAAAAGTCCAGAAATTTGGGGATGATCTGGCAACCTACACATGACATACTAACTTTTCAAACAAGGTCTTTTGCTCAGCAGACAGGAGCGCACAAAATAAAAAGTCTGTTGAGCAAAGATCCTTTGGGTCTAGCATTACCCGTACTATAAGAGCTAGGATTCTAATGCAGGAAGTTTGGAGACGTAAAATAGGATGGGATGACAGTTTGCCCGAGGACCTGAATGACCAAGGGACATTGTTGTTGAATGAGTATGTCATCCTATGTACTAAACCTATACCTCGTAAAGTGGCGGCGTTCGGTGACGTTACGTTACACACGTTTTGCGATGCTAGCGCCACGGCATACGGGGTAGCCATATATGTCGTTACTTCATTTGGGGCACATTTAGTTACAGCCCGGGCCAAGGTAGCCCCGGTTAAAAAGGTAACTATTCCTAAAATGGAATTGACTGCCATGCTGCTATTAGCACGTCTGGTGCAACATGTACGCGCAGCATACGAGAGCGAATTCAATATTGAAATCGTTCACGTTTGGTGCGATAGTCAGGTCGCACTCAACTGGATACATAGCAAGAAGTCTCTGCCAGTTTCTGTGCGGAATAGGGTAGATGAGATTAGAGCCCTTTTGCCAGACGTTGCTTATCATTATGTAAATACAAAAGAAAACCCTAGTGATCTCATAACTAGGGGTATAACGGCTAGCCAGTTAGTGAAGTCCGAATTGTGGTGGCATGGTCCAAAGTGGCTGCTTCATGAAAGTGAATGGACGATTTGGCATGCTGTTGGTGAGGGACTTCTGCCACTGGAAACAGTGGCAGTTACAGCCCAACCAAATGAGCCACTGGGTGCAATCATAGAGTGGGCAAGATTCGGTGACTATAATAAACTAGTCAGAGTTGTCGCTTGGGTATTGCGATATGTATCCAATATCAAGCTTAAAGTAACGGGCCAACTCTGCAACAAGGGTCACAACATTGATGCTCGTGAATTTAAAGCAGCTGAAGTAACTTTGATCAAATGGGTTCAAGTAGAAACCTTTTCCAATTAATTAGAATCCTTGCAAAGCTTGAATAAGACATTAATGCCTAATATAGTGCGTCAACTAAGGTTGCACCTAGACAATGGCCTCATCAGGTGTGAGGGTCGCCTGAAGTGGTCGGGTGTAACAGACGGCACCAACCGCCCTATACTTATGCCAACAAGACATCACGTTACTGATCTATTGATCATACGTGCACATAGGGAAGTAAAACACTACGGGGTATGTCATATTATATAAAATTTACGTCTCGCATGGTGGATACCCATAGTTCGACAAGTAGCTCGACACGTAGTAAGAAAGTGTGTAATATGCCAGAGACTAAAAGATAAACCATATGCAACTGGACCAGCTCCACCTCTACCTGAATGCCGTGTAAAGCACGTAGAACCTTTCCAAGCTGTAGGGTTAGATTACACAGGGGCATTGAAGACGAGAGAGCTTGAGAAGGTTTATATATTATTGTTTACCTGTGCAACGTCTGAAGCGGTACACCTAGAACTATGTGATAATGTGTCTAGCGAAGAATTTATGCTGGCGTTTAGACGGTTTTGTGCCCGTCGTTCATTCCCTCAACTCATTCTTAGCGACAATGCTCCCACTTATGTCCAAGCATCAAAATATCTAAAGGATATGAGTAGTGATCCTACTATCATCACTTTTTTGGGAGAGAAGAAGTGCGAATGGAGGTTCATTCCAGTTAAGGCACCTTGGTTTGGTGGAATGTGGGAACGGTGTGTCGGCATAGTAAAGTCATGATCAGAGCGGTAGTAGGACGTGCTCTATTAAAGAAGAGTGAGTTGACGACAGTCCTCACAGAGATAGAGGCAGTCGTGAATGATCGCCCGCTTTCATATGTGTACACCGACCTGCAAGAACCATTAACGTCAGCTCACTTGCTATATGGAAAACCATTGACTGCGCTTCCATCTGATTTCCAATCCATAGTAGAGTTAGAGGATCCCTCGTTGTACTCTAAGGCAGCGGTGTCTAAGAGATACCAGTATATATCGGAGATAATAGAAGATTTTAGAAAACGGTGGATTAATGAATATCTGTTTGCATTGAGGGAAAGGAGTGTTACTCCCTCTGGTAGACCAACAGCACCTACTGTTGGTGAAGTTGTTTTAATGAAAGAAGATAGTCCTCGTTTATACTGGAAATTGGGCCGCGTGTTTGAGGTATACAAGGGGGCAGACTCTGTAGAGCGGGTGGCGCTATTGAAGACAGCCACTGGAACTACTGTTCGTCCTATCGTACGTTTGTACGCTTTGGAGCTCGATTCCGCATTGCCATCTGATGCTCCACCTGTTATTGCTGGGTCCGAGGATTCTCAAAGGAACGACTCACCTCTTACTGATGGTGATAATTCTCGGACCGGGACGCGTCTCAGACGCGCTGCTGCTGGCGCCGTCGACATGTGGCGTCAGAAGATAGCCTCTGGGCAACTTTAAGTTTAAGGTGGGGTTCAGGTATTTTTTTGTGGGGGGAGTGTATCGTAAATACGATAGGCTATGACTCTTTTGTGATCCCGTATGTCTCTGTGACGTCACCGGTCGCTCCTGCAGCACGACGTAGGACGAGTAGATCGTATATTATAAGATTGTAAATAAGTTAAGTTATAAAAGGCCTAATATGCTATTAAGCAATATTGCCATGGTCTTATGTAGTATATATGAATTTATCGTATATATTAATATAATTTATCGTATAGAGCAACCTAGATGCGGTACGATAATTGGGCTCCTGGCGTTTGCCAAGGCAGCAAGGTGTGCCTCTGAGGAAGAGAGAGCAGAGCCTTCACGAACACCAACCAGTTAACATCTATTTTCCGCCCTCAGTTGATCGCGCTATTGTGCCTCTAATCACAATACACTGACAGCAATAGCAATACAAACAGCTACACCATCACGACGCTCTCATCAACGCCATGACTGACTGACAGATAAGCGTAATATTCATGTCCATTCCCATGTAATCATTTATTCTTCCTTTCACTTGACTCGAGTCTCGGGACCGGTGTCTTGCCTCCCCATTGTCCGCCATATTGGGTAAAACGTTCTCCCTTGCCTCGTTGCCACGTGGAACTATTGGTGAGTTAATTCCTGGCTAGTATATTAACCCTTATAACCTTACCCTATAAATAAATTTATTATGTGAGACCTTTGGATATAAATTAGCTTGTTTCAGATTGAATTCAATTTAGATATGGATTAGTTTTCATTTAGATTTATTTTATTTTATTCATTATAGCTTAGTAATATTTAACTTCCATTGATAGTTTACCACAGTCGGCAACATTTTTGAAATGTCCCAAAATCAGTACAACTCTCACGACCACGTTCACAACTCAATCCGAACTTCAGCAACCAATCAGGGAGATCAGAAGATCATAGAAGAATTATTATATATGAGACATGATGAGACAAGAGCCAAAAACGGCATGTCGGGTCTTGTCGACGACCAAAATCGGGCATGTGGAAAAGCTCCTTTTCGCAGGTCATCGTAGACAATTAATGCCATTGGCATTTTGTAGAAATTTGTATCTAGTATGAAGCAAGTTCGCGGAACAAAGAATTCGTAGTCAAGCTCTCAAACACTACGATATTTAAATCGGGTTATGGCGTTGTCCAGTTATTGAAAGAGGGAAATCCCCTTTATCCTGTTATGAGTTTCAATTATAATCCTGCAAATATCATGGACATTCAAGATGATATAGCATATTTTGAACCACTTCTCCACGGGGTGATAAAAGCTAACGACCCATTTCCTAAATATATTTAGGTGATGGGAAATCTTACGTAAATGAAATTTGGATTCCATCAAGTCGTAGAACTCAAGTTCCATAGTACACTAAAAGTTATTTTTACAGATGACCCCACACATCTCGAGTTGAGTTGATGTAATGTAATTCTCCTCCATGTACGTTACATGGAATATATAATTCTGTCCCCACGAAAGATCGAACAACGGATATTCAAGATAATATACCATGTAACTCACTTGTATTTTATAAATATACTACATAGTACAGTGTACTATGGATTATGAGTGTTATGACTAGATTTGGAATGATAAAATCCTTCATTTAGGATTTCCCATCTCCCAAATATATATAGGAAATGGTTAGGTGGTTTAAATAAGACCGTGGTGGAGGGGGTTAAAATTTAGTATATCATTCTGATAGTCCGTGGTGGGGGCATACACCATTATTCATGTAACTCATGTCTATTTGTGATATATATATATATAGGCACCAATCGATCAGGGCTAGACCCAGGTGAGGTTACAGGCATGTGATAAAGAGTCGCTGGAACTCCTGTTTCATTTGCTTGGCCTCTCATACTGATTTTCTTTGTGCCTCATTTACACTGAGAGCAATCCAGCTAGCCCTCACAAACACCTTCTCTTCCTATCCACTTCACTACACTAAACATGCACACCACACTTCATTCCTCCGCACCAAATTTATTTTTATTTTTTATTAATATTAGCCCAGCCTCGGAGTCCCCAGGGGGGGTGGGGTGGGTGGGGGACCATAAATGCCCCCACACCCGACTGACCATCCCCTGACAACCCCACAAAATTACCTGGACCTCGGCCTGTTACTCTTTCTATTGATTTCTGCAATATTCGCAGACTTTCCTCTAACTTTCACTCTGTTGAACACCATCTCTCCTCCTACAAACCTGATCTTCTCTTCCTCACCGAAACTCAGGTGTCTGTAGCAACATCCAGCAGCCCCTTCTCTGTATCCTCCTACTTTCTCTATCCTAGTTTCAAAGCCAAAGGCGGATGTTGTGCATATGTGTACAACAAACTCACTTGCTCTTGTGTTCCCGATTTCGACTCCTCTGAATTCGCAACTTTATGGCTCAAACTTTCCTGTCATTCTCTTACTAAATATTTCTGTGCTGTCTATCTTTCCCCTAACTCTACCAACTTTCTCAAATTCTTTGACTATTTAAACTCTACAGTGGAACACATTCTATCCATTTCTCCTTTCTCAGAAATCTCCATCTTAGGAGATTTCAACGTTCACCACCGCTAATGGCTCTCCTCTCACACTACTGACCCAGCTGGTGAACAAGCCTACGTCTTTTCTATCCTAAATGACCTAGAGCAGTTAGTTCAGCATCCCACCCGTATCCCGGATCGCATCGGAGATCGGCCCAACATTCTTGACTTGTTTCTAACTTCTAACCCTTCTTCTTATACTGTTGATCTTTTCTCTCCTTTGGGCTCCTCCGACCATAAACTTATCTCTGTCACCTGTCCTATCTCTCCAGTACGACAACCCAAGCCTCCTAGCCGGTGGCGCTTGTGGCACTTCGGCGCTGCCGACTGGGAGGCTTCTTTGATTTCCCATGGAATGATTTCTGCTTCCGTGGCCGGGGACCCTCGGAGAGTGCTGAACGCATTACCGAGGTAATCCTATCGGGCATGGAAGCATACATTCCATTCTCTTTCTCTAAGACTAATGCAAAAAATCTTGGTTTACTCACGCCTGTTCTACTGCTGTCCGCAATAAGGAGGAAGCTACAGTACCGACGCCTTAAAACTCAAGACTCTCATTCTTCCTATGTTTCTGCCCGGAATCAAGCCAAATCTGTTCTTCGACTTGCCAAGCACTCTTTCATCAATAATAAATGCACTGAACTATCCAACTCTAGCTCTTCCCAAGCTTTCTGGCATCTAGCCAAAAACCTCTCCAACAATTTCTCTTCCTCGTCTTTCCCTCCCCTTTTCCACTCTGATGTGCAAACCATCACTTCTTCCTCTGACAAAGCTAAACTATTCGCTCAAACTTTTGCTAGAAATTCCACCTTGGATGATTCCGGTGCTATTCCTCCCTCTCCACCCTCCTCTCTCTTACTTATGCCTAATATCCTAATCTCTTCTAAAGATGTACTTTCTACCCTCTCTGGGCTTAATACTAATAAGGCGTATGATCCGTACGGTGTTCCTCCTGTTGTTCTCAATAACTGTGCTTCCGTGCTGACTCCCTGCCTAGGCAAACTCTTTCGTCTCTGTCTATCCTCTAACGTCTTCCCTTCATGCTGGAAATTTGCTCACATTCAAGCTGTCCCAAAGAAGGGTGACTGCTCTCAACCCTCCAACTATCGTCCAATTGCTCTCATCTCTTGTCTTTCTAAAGTTTTTGAAACTATTCTTGCTTCCAAATTTCTTAAGCATTTCTCTTCTCATAATCTGCTCTCAGATCGCCAGTATGGCTTCCTTAAGGGTCGCTCTACAGGTGATCTTCTTTCATATCTTATTAACTCTTGGTCATCCTCCTTTCGGGAATTCGGTGAGACTTTTTCTATTGCACTAGACATATCGAAAGCCTTCGATAGAGTCTGGCACAAATAATTAATTTCTAAATTACCCTACTTCGGTTTCTATCCCTGCTTCTGTGCCTTTATCTCTAATTTCCTTTCCGGCCGTTCCATAGCCGCGGTTGTGGACGGCCATTGTTCACTTTCTCACCCTATAAACTCCGGTGTTCCTCAGGGTTCTGTCCTATCTCCTATTCTCTTTCTAATTTTTATAAATGATCTCAACTGTACCTCAATTCCCATCCATTCATACGCAGACGACTCAACCTTACACTACTCCATTAGTTTTTCAGAACGCCCCAGCCAGCAATCCCTTAACGACAAATGTAATGAAGCCATAGAACTCTTAAATTCTGATCTAAATACTATCTCCAATTGGGGCAGAGAAAACCTTGTTACCTTTAATGCTTGCAAAACCCAATTTCTCCATCTATCTACCCGTAAGGAACTCCCAGCGGACTATCCCTTATTCTTCAACAATACAAAAATCAATCCTTCATCTTCTCTCAATATTCTTGGTGTCTCTTTTTCTTCCTCTCTCAGTTGGAAGGACCATATTACCAGTCTTGCTAAGGCAGCCTCCCAGAAGCTGGGTGTGCTCATCCGCCTTCGGGTGTTCTTTTCCCCTGCACAGCTTCTTGCTCTGTACAGGGGCATAGTGTGTCCTTGTATTGAGTATTGTTCACATGTGTGGGGAGGTTCCTCTCACACTGCTCTCCTAGACAAAGTTGAAAGGAAGGCCTTTCGTATCATTAACTCCCGTCCACTCACCAACTCTCTGCAATCTCTCTCTCTCCGCCGCAATGTTGCATCTCTCTCGCTATTCTATCGCTACTGTAATAATCAGTGTTCCTCAGAGCTTTCCCAGTGTATACCACCTCCTGTACGTAGGGCACGTGGTACCCGTCTTGCAACTCAATCCCACCCCTACTCTGAACTCTCCAACCCAAGAGTGAAACGTTACTCTCAAACTTTCTTCTACTCAACAGCTGAGCTCTGAGACTCTCTCCCAGAATCAGTCTTTCCCTCTTCCTATGACTTAAATTGCTTCAAACACCGTGTGTCTAGGCATTTTGGCTCGAACGTCCCTTGATTTTGGCCCTGTCACTCTTTCAACTATGGGGGAGACACTCGCTATAGGCAGTTCTGCCTTTTGCCTCTCTCAATCACATAGAAAGAAAACAAAAATATATAATTATATAGCCTATACAGGTATATATAAATATATATATATATATATATTATATATGTATATAATCTGCAGTAAGTTTATCATCATGTATTGCTCTCCGTCATGCATTCAGGAAAGAGGGTTAAGTTAGCGTTAATTCTCATAATTTACATTGTACATAATTATGTTATTAGTGAATACGATTATTCATTATTAGTTTCAATAGTTTGCTACTGTGCTGACATTTATTTTTTAAGCATGTGTTAATTATTTGTATTATGATATTTGACGCATTGTTACATGGTCGGTTTGGCTAACAACTCTTCCCTAGATAATCTAACAAATTGCTAATAAAGCGGTGATTCGTTCATGGCCTTCACCTTAGGGATCAAGGCGAGTGACACAAAACAGATAAATAGAAAGACAGATTATCTTGACAAAAATATACCGGTATGTGATTATGTGTCTCTGGTGATAGCGCTCCCCCTCCTCACTGCTAGGGTTGTCTCTGGTGACATCGCTCCCAAGTTATCTGATAGGGGTGTTGCTAATAGGGGTGGATGGGACTCGTTAGCCTTGGCAGGCAACCCCTCTAAGGGAATAAACCCTTAACAAACTACCGTTGGGTGACACGCTAATCGGTGCCACTTGCAGGTGGCGAACTCTACAGTATAACAGATAAGATGGACATAACAGTACATTATATGATTAAGAGTCAAGGCCTACTGTTTTACGAAAAGTTGTATTAAGTCACCAAACCAGCCATTAAGTAATATTTTAACGTATTAATATTTTACTTACTTACATTTTCAGAAATACAATCTCTTCTAAATGTGTATGTATGATGCCAACACAATTTACAGTTTCACAGCATACAACGTAAAGTTTATAATAAGCACACCACTTTTTTTTTAAGGTACATGTAATCATAACTGAAAATGTGTGTTTAATAAACTATATATCAGAGGGCCAGAAAGTGTTATGAAAAATCTAAATGTTCTTAAACCTGAACATTCAATTTATCTGTATTTCTTTACCTATATCCCAGCAGTATCCTTCATCACGGCCAGTGACCATCGGGGCAGAGCAGACATCCCAGTGGAACTAAGCTGATTAACTCAAGCGTCACATATATCAATATTATTATTATTATTATTATTAGTATAGTGATAGTGACAGATAACTGCATAGTGTTAAGTGATTTAGTGAACAGTGATAACATTTCTCACAGTTTAAACATTACCAATTGAAATGGATTTATGGGACATACACAGGCGTGTTTCATAGTTATTCGCATACCATTCTATGCAAATAATAAAGTTGTGTAGTGTTTGAACCTGTGTATGCGTTGTAAATATCTCATGCAATTATTGTATATGTATACAAGACAATATATAACAATATAATAGTGTGTCAAACTATTGTGCGACGTGGACTAAGCATTCGAAAATACTGTAGTTGACAAGCTGTCCTCATATATAGCTTTATTATTCGTGTAGTAGTGCTCCATTTATGCGAAATATGCAGTATGTAAGCTTTATACGAGTAGGCTATAATGTAAGTACTTCATGTTCAAAGTTTGATAAATAGTGGTGCAAAAAATACTCGATTTCGACTTTAATGACAACACTGTCATAAGGCCACAGTCACCATTTTACTTTAACATACGCAGTGAGATGTCAAACACATATTTGCAGCATTGCATTTAAAAAAGAACATAAAACAAAAGCTGTTTCTTAGACCATTTAAATCCGATGACGCCATTCTTATTTTTATTTTGACTAATGAGTTGCAGTTGGGATGTGTGTACATGCTTAGATTGATATGCAGGATTCGAAGTTGCATAATAAATCGTAGGCAGTGGCCACCAACCTTTAACTGTCTTCGTGGTGCGATGTATAAGGTGTTGATTTTCGGTGTGAGCATCCTGGGTTCGAGTCCATGGACTGCCACATGTGTTTGTAAATTTCATTAATCGATTTTAGGAGTATGGTTGGTTGTTGGAAGGAACATAATAATTGATATTGGTTCAGGAGTAATTTATCGAGAGGACTTCCCTAAGTGGTTAAGGCCCCATTAATTGCTCTTTCCATTCACATATGCATAGGCTACGTGAGTTGCAGTTGGGATGTGTGTACATACTTAGATTGATATGCAGGATTCGAAGTTGCATAATAAATCGTAGGCAGTGTCCACCAACCTTTAACTGTCTTCGTGGTGCGATGTATAAGGTGTTGATTTTCGGTGTGAGCATCCTGGGTTCGAGTCCACGGACTGCCACATGTGTTTGTAAATTTCATTAATCGATTTTAGGAGTATGGTTGGTTGTTGGAAGGAACATAATAATTATGATACTATGCATTTTAGAGTAGAGATCCTTCAGGAACATACTGGGTATAATCTATCAATTTACAATAGATATATGGCCTAAACACGTTTAGACAATGGCCACAATATAACAATGCATCAACGTATATTAAAAGGGATAAGGATCTAAATCATCATGCGAGGCTGACTCCTCCTTGAGGGTCTAACAAACTAAATCACAATACTGTATATATATCTATTTTAATATACCCATTTAATAATGTCATGATAGGCTATCCATCCACGCACCTTGCTGACCCATAATGTGCTCGTTGAAGAGTCTTGTTTCCTAAAATGAAATCACTTATTTTCGTAGGTCTCACTCTTGTAAAGAATTTGGGAATACAGAAAAACATCATGTATTTATTTATATAATGATAATTATATAACCTTCATGGTTTGACGCTATCACACAATTCTCCCATATTAGAACAATGATATTTCCGAGACTCACATACAACTAGTCTTTAAGGGGGTATTTTTTTTTATATTTTTTTTTTTTGGGGGGGGGGTCTAGTTATTTAATTATTTATTTAATTTTAGTTGCCTCGCTAGACCTCTATCAAGCTTAATCCTTCTTACCCGGTCTGCCTTAGGTAAGGACAGCACGAAAGAAGGGCCGCTACCCGGTATGCCTTATCTAAGGCATGAGCTTAATAGCCTAATTAAGCTTGGTCCGAACGTCGTGCGTACGACTTATGTCAACAAACCCAAGCGTTCGTCACCGCACCTCCGAAAACAAGAAGAAGACTCCTCAATGTTATTGTTCTGACGTCATGACGAAATTAGTGTCTAAAAAGCCCCCATATTGGCAACATCTCTGCAATATTGGCTCCACTGAAATCGTCATCACAACTGAACCAGTTGACTTACAGAGCTCTACTCAATGCCAAAATACAGATTGAAAACCGCACTACAATTATAGATGAGTGGGAAAGTTCTAGCAGTGAAAATAAACATAAATACGGTAGCCTAGGCCTAGACGTTTTTCAGCTATATCGCCCGGGTAGGGGCGACCGTCATTTGGTAAGACAGCCCGGGGAGGAAGGGTTAAACAAACCCCCTTTCAAGATAAAAGACTAGGAATGCTGAAAGCAGTAACAAGAAATATGGTGGTCAGTATGGAAGTGAAAAGGAACATCTTGAGATGGTTCGGCCATATGGAACGTATGGAAAGCGAGAGAATGACTAAGAGGGTGTACGAGAGCGAGGTGGAGGGACAGAGAGGGAGAGGTAGACCGAATGAGAGGTGGAAGGATGGAGTGAGGAAGTATATGAACGAAGGCGGTGCTGGTTGGGGCGAGGGGCGTCGACTGACCGGGGACAGAGGTGCATGGGGGCGGTTCGTTCGTGGCCACCCCTTCGGGGATCACGGCGTCAGGCAATAGATAGATAGAGAAGATAAATTTTTACATTTGTCGGTAGAAAATTGTCCCGGCCAAAGGATGATTCCTTCTAAAACTACAGGTTCGCTATCGCTCGCCAGTAAAAAATTTACACCTAAATGTCACGAAAGGTTTTGATGTTGACAAACAAATGGGGTGAAAGGTCTCAAGATCGCCAAACTAGTGAACGGATGTCCTAAAACATCAAGACTAATGGGGCTAAACATGAAGGAGAAGGAGGTCCAAACGAACATGGACATAATTATAAAACGGTTTGTGATCTGATTAACCACTTCAGCACGATGACGTGTTTTTGCCTTTGATTCTGGCTATGATTAGACGATTTTATGAACTTTAATAAGAACCTACGTAATTCAGAGGGTTTATTGAGATCGTATTTACCCCCTTTGAGTCCTAAAGGTAGGTTGTTGTTGTTGTTGTTGTTCCCCAAGCTGCCTGGCCGAACAGCCCCAAGGCCCCGAGCAAGGCCAAGACCATAACTGAGCGCCCCCACAGAACCCTCTCTGCCTACCACAATAAAGCCTGGGTGACCGAAGCCACTCCATGGCGGGGAGCTGAGGAGGGTGCGGAAACGCCCGGGAAACCAAAGTCTCACCCAGGGCCCTGTGCCCCTCAGCAATTATGAAGAGAAAGTTGAGGGGCAAAGGAAAAATGTGACGCTTTGGCTTCCAATCTTGGTAGATTGGGAGGTCAATCCACGGAAAACACTTGAGATCTAGGAAATACATAAGTAAAAGGAACAGTCGGAGTAAGCTATGGGTATGGCAGAGATCGCTCAGTTCTCACTCTGATAGACCAGCCCATCACCATATGACTAGAACCCAATCCTCTCAGCATCAGCTAGGAAAGGCCCTAAAGGTAGGTTATAAGCTAAAGAAAATCGTCTAACGGTAAACAGAATAGGATGAAAATTACGTGATCGTGCTGAAGGGGTAAATAGGATTGTAGCACGGGATTGGCGACTTGCCTTATCGGTTAGTATTATTATTATTCTGTACACCACCATAGTTAAGAGTCACATCGGATATTCTGTCCAAGTCTAAGACATTTAGGACGGAGTTGTGCTACATTATGTTATTAGTTTAGAAGGTTTGCATCTTCAACATAAAGGGCATAATTCACGTATATAATCACCTTCAACGCTCGGACTATAGCAATAATCACCTTCAATGCTCGGACTATAGCAATAATCACCTTCAATGCTCGGACTATAGCAATAATCACCTTCAACGCTCGGACTATAGCAATAATCACCTTCAACGCTCGGACTATAGCAATAATCACCTTCAACGCTCGGACTATAGCAATAATCACCTTCAACGCTCGGACTATAGCAATAATCACCTTCAACGCTCGGACTATAGCAATAATTACCTTCAACGCTCGGACTATAGCAATAATCACCTTCAACGCTCGGACTATAGCAATAATCACCTTCAACGCTCGGACTATAGCAATAATCACCTTCAACGCTCGGACTATAGCAATAATCACCTTCCGCTCGGACTATAGCAATAATCACCTTCAACATCGGACTATAGCAGCATAATCACCTCAATGCTCGGACTATAGCAATAATCACCTTCAACGCTCGGACTATAGCCAATCACCTTCAATGCTCGGACTATAGCAATAATCACCTTCAATGCTCGGACTATAGCAATAATCACCTTCAACGCTCGGACTATAGCAATAATCACCTTCAATGCTCGGACTATAGCAATAATCACCTTCAACGCTCGGACTATAGCAATAATCACCTTCAACGCTCGGACTATAGCAATAATCACCTTCAACGCTCGGACTATAGCAATAATCACCTTCAACGCTCGGACTATAGCAATAATCACCTTCAACGCTCGGACTATAGCAATAATCAACTACTAAACAAATTATAACCTATCTCATAACTTGTAGTGTACAATAAATAAGCTGCTTGCTAGTTTCCTTCTATAAGGAAGTTGGAGCTGTAGACATCAATATTTAGCAGAATTACCAGCTAAAATATGGTCTTAGTACATTCATAAATACATACAACCCAATTCGACATACCTTTCATCCATCAGAAACCTACATTAGTATTGCATTTGCGTTTATAATAGATGCTTACACGGGTCCAACTTCCTTATAGCCTGAAACTCGCAAGTGGTCAATTCCGATACTAATTCGTTGTCATAATCGCTCGTGTGACGCTGCCTGTTTTCTGATATTCATGGGTGTATTAGATTGTTATGCTGGAAGGGTTCATGAATAATGATTTCGTCAGTCATGCACGGCTGTTGCAACTGTAGTCACATAATAAATATGTAGGGTGGGTTACGCCTGCACCTGCACACATAATGTAATTTTACAGCATATACATTTTACACACTTAATTTACTACTAGGTTTAAATTATAATTATTTATATGATGCTTCTGATACATATCTCCGTCTAAGAGCATTATCTATAATCTCATTTTCATCTGCACAAACTATTTAAGAATCCCATATAATTACTTAGCAAATTCAAGAATCAATAGTATTTGTAATCCTGTATGGAGTAAAATTAGAGAAGTTGTACATATTGTTTATGGATAAATTATAAATTCCTTGTAATATATTACAATTACTGATAATAGTGCTACGTTTTATTTTGATAGAAAAGGATCGTTTACATTTCTAGTCAGTAAGTTGTATTGAGAGTTTCTAAATATTTATTTCTAAGCAATTATGTTCTTCTTTTGTATCTCATAACAATAAATTGTCAAATAATGATTATAATGTCTATATCATATTCGAATTAAGCAGTGTGTTCCCTAGCTGCAGATTGCTTAAACAATGCAAAACTACAATATACTAAAGATGCAATGGTTGCACGTTTGGCTCAAAATCAAAAGTTGCCAGATTCGAATATCAGGCAGGTAGACGCAGTTGGGCAATCTCTGTATACCCGATGTTTCTATTCACTTAGCATTACAGTATATAGAAAGCTGGAATAATTTGACATGTGTGAGATGCCGTCTGATGCGGGAAACTGTAGTTACCTGGATAATTTGCAGAGAGGCCCATATTCCATGCTAGGTAATGCATCCTCCAAACTCACCTAATGGTAAAGACATGGAGGTAAGTGCCGCGACAATGACTAGCCTAGGTTATGTTTTCTAAATTTGCCTTTGTATATAATTATCTACTTCCATATAAACTGTTCCTAACTGTCAATATATTTCATTGTACATATCAACTTACTGATTAATCATAAATCTTCGAAAATTGCATGTTTTTGCCCGTTTAAAAGGAACATTCAGTGTAAGACTTGCATTACCTTCTTTATATAATTATATAATTAGCAGAGCCAGAGCAGGTCGGCGCTGGTAACCTGTGAGCAGATAACCTGCTTTCTTTATGTTCTCACCCTCAGTTCATATTTGAAGAACCAGGTTATAGTCTTGTGGAGGACTATGCCTTCGAACACGTGGGGAGTTTATTTAACTTTAACCGTAAATATTTTACACATTCCCCCCGCCAACTCGGTTAAGGCATACGATTATATTTATCATGGTACTATTATGATAATGTCGGACAGGTTGGGATATTTGTCATCAGAGAGGTTCCACGATAGCATCAGGATGATTAGAATCGTATCACTCAGCAGCGCTGGTGGAGTGGAATCTATAATATAGTCATGGTTGAAGTCTAATAAACTCACCACATGTATGAAGGTATAGTCCTCCATGAGACTATAACCTGGTTCTTCAAAATAGAACTAAGGTTGCTTCCCTTTTATCGGCTCATGGTCGTGTTGATAGGGTGCCCAACTTTATCGGCTCATGGTCGTGTTGATAGGGTGCCCAACTTTCTCATATATAACTGAAGTGAGTGGGTTTGAATCCTGGACAAGATACCTCTCTCCCAACCTGTCATTAGATACATACAGGTATGTATAATGCTAGCACATAATCAGCATGCACGAGCTGATTATGCTGGTTACAGACTACATTCACATCCACAGCCTTTCCAACGATACACTATCATTCCACATGCATACACACACACTATACACACCGATGGGCAGTTGGGCTTAAGCGACCCTCTTTCGTGAGCAGAACAAACTATATAATCGAATGAGTTGAATCGGCGTATGGAAGCATATGAAGGCGATTTGTACTTGGCCACCCTCATTTGGCAATATATTTCTTAGATGAATTTTTGAATTTCTTCCTAATTCTCAATATCTCGGCTTTTGCTATGATATTTTAAGCTCAAGTATTGTGTTCTTATCTACAAAATTAATCACTGCCACCATTTGAATGATGTAGATGTTCAAATATTTCACTTGTTATACTTACATAATATTTGTCTTTTATATTATGTGTTTCCAATAATAATTAAGAACAACAGACCAGGTTCTCATGACATAATAAGAAAGGTAGACATTTGCATTATGCAAAACTGTATTCCTCGGATGGATGAGGTTGTAATGATTTTAGTATTTCTTGGGAAAAATTATCAACTGGATTATTGATCAAGCGGGTTCTGAAAAAAGGATGGAAGGTAGAAGAGAACAAAATAGTCGGTATCACATAGTAAATTTTAACGTTAAATTTGAAGAGTCATTAAATTCCAAAACAATTATTCTCTACTCAGGCCTACTTTCCGATGATCTACAACTTGTCACATGGAACTTTTGCATTTGTTGGCTCAATGTACTGCATAGTTTAATGTAAGTATCTTAACACAAAACGTCTCGCTAATATGTTGACACCAATATAATATATACATTAATTGTATTACTATATGACAGTTCGCATTTCAGAACCACCAAAGAATTCAGGATGTGTTATGACGTATTGGTTATATCGTTCAGTCCACAACCAAAATGATCGGGATTCGATTCCTGGGCAGGACAAAACATTACGATTAGAGTAAGGCTACTAACACCCTGTACCTAGTAGTATAAATAGGAAACTGGAATTAATGGGTATATGTGGCGTCCCTTCCAATGAGGTAAGCTATGGTATCCTGGATAATTAAATGGTTGTAAAAGGCTAGATATCTCATCACAACCTCCTCCCCTAACTTTACATTTTACATAAATGGTACTCGTGAACAACCTTTGATCAAAACATATATTTCGTTCCTTTGGGCAAACTCGCACCATGAACTTTACTCCTGATGCTACAAACAAGAAGGAAATAAATTATTCAGATGCAATAAATTGTAAATGGCATTTATACAATCATGATTGAGTTTACGTACATTTATTTCAAGACTACGTTGGGCAAGGAAAATCGTGTCACAGATCATACATAACAGCGTATCATCATAAAATATTTGAAATTCTTAATTGTGTACATATTGACAAAGTAATGGTGATCGTTATGCGTAACTAACTATTTTTCGTTTGAATTATTTATGGTTTTGTTAAAATATACTGTATAAGCATAACTACGATTTCACTTGTGTTTTATTTTAGCATTTTTGTATAAATTATCAACTTTTACCAATCGTTATTGATATATATGTAAGCAATACTAAACTGGCCCTCAGTGTCGCCTTCTGTCCTAAAGATTACAAGTATTAGTCTGTGAGTCAGATCTTGAAATTTCACGCATTGGTACCATCATAAGGGGACAACTCCATTGAAAGGTAACTTCTTGGTCTGTGGTGTACTTTATTTTTCCAATGTGTTTGAAGGAGACAAAAGACAGGTTCCCTGTAACGAATGTCTCCCCCAAAACAGTTCCAGAGTGTACTTGTTGAGTAGAAGAAAGACTGAGAACATTTGCCATTTCTTGGGTTTTAGAGCTGGACAGATTAGGAGTTTGACTGTGTTGAAAGGCGGGTGCACGCCGGAAGGGAGTTAGCACATTAGGCTAATAACCTAGAGAAATCAAGGACACACGGTGTTTGAAGCAATTTAAGTCATAGGAGGAGGGAAAGACTGATTCTTGGAGAGAGTTCCAGAGCTAAACTGTTGAATAGAAGAAAGACTGAGAGTAACGTTTCACTCTTGGGTTACAGTGTTGCCCAGAATAGGGGTGGGATTATGTTGCAAGACGGGTACCACGCACCCAAAGTAGACGAGGTGGTATACACAGGGAGAGCTATGAGGAGCAATGGTTATTGTAGTAGCGATATAATAGAGAGAGATATGCAACATTGCGGCGAAGAGAGAGATTGCAGAGAGTTGGTGAGTAGACGGGAGTTAATGATACAAAAGACTTTCCTTTCTACTTTGTCTAGGAGTGCGGTGTGAGAGGATCCTCCCCACACATGTGAACAATGCTCAATACAAGGACGTACTGTGCCCCTGTACAGAGCAAGAAGCTGTGCAGGGGTGAAGAGCCTCTTGAGGTGGTTGAGCACACCCAGCTTCTGGGAAGCTGCCTTAGCAAGACTGGTAATATGGTCTATCCAAGTGAGAGCAGAAGAAAAAGAGACACCGAGAATATTGAGACAAGATGAAGGATTGATTTTTGTATTGTTGAAGAATAAGGGATAGTCCGCTGATAGTTCCGGACGGGTAGATAGATGGAGAAATTGGGTTTTGGAAGCATTAAAGGTAACAAGGTTTTCTCTGCACCCCAATTGGAGATAGTATTTAGATCAGAATTTAAGTGTTCTATGGCTTCATTACGTTTGTCGTTGAGGGATTGCTGGCTGGGGTGTTCTGAAAAACTACTGGAGTAGTGTAAGGTTGAGTCATCTGCGTATGAATGGATGGGAATTGAGGTACAGTTGAGAAGATCATTTATACAAATTATAAAGAGAATAGGAGATAGAACAGAGCCCTGAGGACCACCGGAGTTCATAGGGTGAGGAAGTGAGCGATGGCCGTCCACAACCGCAGCTATGGAACGGCCGGAAAGGAAATTAGAAACAAAGGCACAGATGGAGGGATAGAAACTGAAGGAGGGTAGTTTAGAAATTAAAGATTTGTGCCAGACTCTATCGAAGGCTTTCGATATGTCTAATGGAGGTGAAGAAAATTGGACAACCCCCCAACCTACATCCTCTCGCAGTAGAAGTAGAGGAATTCCATTGTCAGTTCGCCCCTTCGAAATCGTCTCTTCAATCTCCAATCCACGTGAATCGGCACAATCGGAAAATAAAATGGAATTGTTCATGTTTTTCTTTTATTTGTCCTTCCTAGTTTTTACAATTTCTTCTCTCGGTGAAAGATGTCGTGGACAAATAATTGACAATTCAATTTCTTTAAATTTTTCACACACACAAATTTAGACCCTCCCGAAGAAAAAAGGTTCATCGCCAACTCAAGTCGTATAGCAGAATTTATTTTTGGTGAGTCGTCTGACTGGGGTGGAATAAAAATTCCAATGTAAGCGTGGACTATGGAGTGGAACAATGCGTGAGAGACTATATTCTTCAGAGAAAAATATGTTGTGATGATGACAGTGAAACTCTACACGAAGACGACGGCACGTTAAAAGATAGCGTATAGCTATACGACGAATTATAAGTACGAAGCACCGCAGTACCAGTTACTCCCATTAATTTTAGGTCACTTCACTTGATCCTAAAGTTAAGAAAGTGGATGATCTGATGGGAAGGGATTGAGAGGTGCTTAGTCGGCCGTTGTCAAAGACATAGGCGAATCCAACTGCAAACTCGACGTTGGGACAGAAGAGCAGGTAAGAGCAGTACTACACTTGATCCTAAAGTTAAGAAAGTGGAGGATCTGATGGGAATGGATGGAGATGTGCTTATTCGGCCGTTGTCAAATACGAAGCAGAGACAGTAGAAATTACGAAGCATGACCTAGCTATACGACGCATTATACGAAACGTGACACCGAGAGGGAGAGTGTGTACCTCGTCGGAGCACAGCCACCGCCGCTGTATTCTATGTGCTTGCTGCACCGTCTTGCCTGTGTTGGTGCACCTGTGCCAACACAGGCACACACGAGACCGTATTCGGCCACTCGATTGGGTTATGAAACGATCTTTTACCCACAAAAATTTAGGAGAGAAGAAATTGTAAAAACTAGGACAAATAAAAGAAAAACAAGAAAAATTCCATTTTATTTTCTGATTTACATTATACGAAGCATGATCTAGTTATACAACGAATTATAAGTACGAAGCACCACAGTACCAGTTACTCCCATTAATTTTTGGTCAATTCACTTTATCGTTTTGTGCCGAGGTAACGACAGGGGCTCCGTCAGGCTATAGCCTATATTTTGCGAAAAACTTCCACATAGCTACTTATATAAGATTCACACGCAAAACATAGCAACATTAACGTATAGATTGCGTCCTATTACACAAAGTTTGTCAATATCAATCCATATTATTTTACAGTTTAAGTAAAACCACTGTTCTATAGCCTACGCCACGGCGATTGGTATGAATCGAAAAAGTTCAAAATATAAATTTCCTCATATTAGCTTCAAATTTAAACAAAAATTACACTAACGCCAGGTGCACCAACACAGGCAAGACGGTGCAGCAAGCACATAGAATACGGCGGCGGTGACTGTGCTCCGATGAGGTACACACTAGCTGCCTCATTGGTGGTGTTATGGGTAATAACCTTTTCTGTTGATAGATTATCTTCAACAGTGTCTACCGAAACCGTATCATTAACATCTGTATCAGGTTCATCTTGCGCCTTCATATTTTGATGGGTGACAATTATCGGGGATATGTTAGATTCAGACCGTCCTATCCCTGGACAGCAGAAGATCGCCTAAAGATTTGTGTGTGAAAATCACGACAGGGACCCGCACAGCGGCAGAGACTGGTCCAAACACTCTTCACCGTTTTAGCCGACATTCATGTCATTATTATCCTAGTATGGACAGAAGAAGTATTTAACGCAATTCGGAAGAGTCCGACAATACATCGGCGTATACCGTGACGCCCTACAATGCACGGCGACCTCGCCGTTACCTTCCTCGCCCTCCGAGCCCTTCATCCTACAGTAACTCGTTGCCTCTGAAATGTGATGTTGCGTTGCCCTTGGGTATGGCCACTAAAGTACCCCTCATCAAGTCGGCGGCATTACCTGTAGCGTCGCCGCTATCACCCTCCTCGACTCTGTGAGTCGAGGAAGGTGACGGATGTGTAACCATGTTTCCTCCTCCTCCTCCGCCGTCGCCCGGTCGTTCGGAACTACTCCTCTCTTTGTAGCTCTTATATTCCAGAGGAGTGAAGTCCAAATCTGAGAACATGGGGTTACACATGACTTGCTCTCTCTGAATAATTTCTAAGGTATCGTTCGATTTTCTAAATAATTCAGCCGACTTTAAGTCTTGTATCTTGGCATACCGCCCAAACATATTAACCGTTAATTCTATGGCTAACATTTTCTTCAATAGAGTCAAATGTTCCTGCGGGGGGTTGTGCAACTTATCACCGACGCCGTACTTGCCATATTGGTCACTGCCTTTCCGACCTGGTTGAAAATACTCTCGGTGTTGGAGTTTGGCGCACAGGCAAGACGGTGCAGCAAGCACATAGAATACGGCGGCGGTGGCTGTGCTCCGACGAGGTACACACTCTCCCTCTCGCTGTCACGTTTCGTATAATGCGTCGTATAGCTAGGTCATGCTTCGTTTAATGCGTCGTCTACTGTACTAGGTCATGCTTCGTATAATGTGTCGCCCAGAGAGATTTTTGTGGGATTATTTTTTGTGAGGCATCTGACTGGGGGTGCGACACATTATACGAAGCATGACCTAGGACAGTAGACAACGCATTAAACGAAGCATGACCTACCGAGAGAAGAAATTGTAAAAACTAGGAAGGACAAATAAAAGAAAAACATGAACAATTCCATTTTTTTTTCCGATTTACATTATACGAAGCACGACCTAGCTATACGACGAATTATAAGTACGAAGCAAGCAGCCGGGCCAGGTAGTCTCTCTCTGGGTATCTTTGACAATGGCCGACTAAGCACCTCTCCATCCCTTCCCATCAGATCCTCCACTTTTTTAACTTTAGGATCAAGTGAAGTGACCTAAAATTAATGGGAGTAACTGGTACTGTGTTGCTTCGTACTTATAATTCGTTGTATAGATAGGTCATGCTTCGTATAATGTAGTCAAAGATACCCAGAGAGAGAGACTACCTGGCCGGGCTGTTCCACCCAGAGAGGCGATTACCTGGCCGGGCTGCTCCACCTACAGTAGAGAGAGACTAACTGGCCGGGCTCCTGGGGCGACTCACCCACAAAAATTTAGGAGAGACAAAATTTAGGACGAAGACTTCGACGACGACGAGCTGCGCCGTGTTGCCTGTGTTGGTGCAAGGTCATGCTTCGTATAATGTGTCGCACCCCCAGTCAGATGCCTCACCAAAAATAATTCCACAAAAATCTCTCTGGGGACGAGGAGAGAAACGATGAAAATAATATTATGGACATCGAAGAAGGGGGCATTGTTGACGTTAACGAGGTTTCAAAAGATAAAGATAATGGAGGTGAAGATAATTGGACAACCTAGCCAGAGTAGCTTCTCTTCGTTCTCTGCCTCTTGTGCGCCAAACTCCAACACCGAGAGTATTTTCAACCAGGTCGGAAGGGCCATGAGGCAGCTAGCGTTAACAATGATTGGTTTTCTCATTTGTGCGGGGGAGAGTCCGCCAATAGCCATAGGATGATTAAATGTGGGAGACAAAATTTTAGGAGAGATAATTTTTAGGAGAGACTACCTGGCCGGGCTGCTCCCGAAGAAAAAAGGTTCATCGCCAACTCAAGTCGTATAGCAGAATTTATTTTTGGTGAGTCGTCTGACTTGGGTGGAATAATAATTCCAATGTAAGCGTGGACTATGATGCCGACCGATCCGGCCTGTTGTATCTGGTTAAAGTCCCCCTTCAGGATTAAACTTTCTAAATTATTATCTTCTCTTTCACCTTTACCTTCTTCCTGGCATAATCCTGTGTATGCGGGTAGAGCTGTATTTATCTCAATAATTTGGTAATGTTACAATATATTTTTACATTTTACATTCATAAATAGTCCACTAATATACTAGGTTAGGTTAGGCTAGGTTAAATATATTGTTCAATGATTCTTAGTAAATAGGCATCTGAAAAACAGTTCCTCCTGCTACACAACCGAATGTTTTCGTGTCATACCAATCGCCGTGGCGTAGGTATAGGAAGTGGTTATTTAGCTGCAAGTGGTGTAGCTATTTTAGCACTAATTCGCTTAGTTTATGTCTATCCGCAGCCCTTCTCACAATCAAAACACACAATTATGTAGCAAAATGTATATTTCGACGTCATATGCTTGAGATATCAATGAGATTAAATGCGAGCTGTAAAGAGGCTGACACTCTACCTCCATCAAAAACTGGAGCTTCCCACCCAGTGGGGATGGAGAGGTGCTTAGTCGGCCGTTGTCAAAGATACCCAGAGAGAGACTACCTGGCCGGGCTGTTCCGCCCAGAGAGGTGACTACCTGGCCGGGCTGCTCCACCTACAGTAGAGAGAGAATAACTGGCCGGGCTCCTGCGGCGACTCACCCACAAAAATTAAGGAGAGACAAAATTTAGGAGAGACAATTTTGAGGAGAGACTACCTGGCCGGGCTGCTCCCACCCAGAGAGATTTTTGTGGGATTATTTTTGGTGAGGCGTCTGACTGGGGGTGCGACACATTATACGAAGCATAACCTAGGACAGTAGACGACGCATGATTAAACAAAGCATGACCTAGCTATACGAAGCATTATACGAAATGTGACAGCGAGAGGGAGAGTGTGTACCTCGTCGGAGCACAGCCACCTCCGCCGTATTCTGTAAGCTTGATGCACCGTGTTGCCTGTGTTGGTGCATTTAAAGCGTGACAAAATACTTCGATCCGAGAGCTACGACCACCCCAGTCAGACGACTCACCAAAAAAAAAATCTTCTATACGACTTGAGTTGGTGGTGAACCTTTTTTCTTCGGGAAAGGGTGAGATTTGTGCTGGAGATTGACGGTAGCTCCACTTGTTGCTGAAGAGTGACGAGAATTGGCCCAGTGTGATACCCTCTTAATTTAATTAAAAATTAAGCACCTCTCCATCCCTTCCCATCAGATCCTCCACTTTCTTAACTTTAGGATCAAGTGAAGTGACCTAAAATTAATGGGAGTAACTGGTACTGTGGTGCTTCGTACTTATAATTCGTCGTATAGCTAGGTCATGCTTCGTATAATGTAAATCACTGGTCGCGATTGCGCGAGGGTTGAAGGGCGTGAGCGTAGCTCTCTCCCTGTGTATCATCCTTCTCAACATCCAGAGGGGATGTGCCGATATACAGGTGCAGAGGGGACCGGTAGTGTACCAGGTCAACACTAAGCAAGTATTGAGGGACCTCGTCACACAGAAATCACACACAAGTGAAATCTTTGTCACCATTCCTGCCTGGGCATCTACATATCTCGGTAAGCCGCAGCGTCTTAGCAAACAGTCTGGCACAACCTCGCTACATCACCTATTGTGCTACACTCTAATTAGCTGTGGAGACATAGAGACCAACCCAGGCCCCAGCTCAACGTTGAAGAAACCTCACCACAAATCAAGTAAGGCAGACACCGACATTTCAACAGTCCCTAGCAGTAAAATTCGTTATAACAAACTGGGCAAGCAGGCACCCCAGTCTCCCGTTACGCTTCAACTCCCAACCAAGACCGCAGGGCAACCGCCAGCACAGTGCCAACACTCTACCTACTCAACATTACCCTCAACTGTATCATCACTACCACAGATATCGGTGACCCAAGTAACACAACATGCAACCAGAACACCCAAAAAAACAGGAAGCTCTATCAAAAACATCGACAATGAAGTAACAGCAACAAACAAGAAAGACAAGAGAAACCACCCACCCCCCACAACACGCCGCCGCTGCACAACAAATCAACCAAACCTACTACAACACAACCCAACACTATCGGCGACCCAGGTAGCTCAACATGCAACCAAACCTACTACAACCCAACCCAACACTATCGGCGACCCAGATAGCTCAACATGCAACCAAACCTACTACAACCCAACCCAACACTATCAACACGGTGCAGCAAGCACACAGCATACGGCGGCGGTGGCTGTGCTCCGACGAGGTACACACTCTCCCTCTCGCTGTCACGTTTCGTATAATGCGTCGTATAGCTAGGTCATGCTTTGTTTAATCATGCATCGTCTACTGTCCTAGGTCATGCTTCGTATAATGTGTCGCACCCCCAGTCAGATGCCTCACCAAAAATAATCCCACAAAAATCTCTCTGGGTGGGAGCAGCCTGGCCAGGTAGTCTCTCCTAAAAATTGTCTCTCCTAAATTTTGTCTCTCCTAAATTTTTGTGGGTGAGTCACCGCAGGAGCCCGGCCAGTTAGTCTCTCTATAACTGTGCGACTCATCCCCAGTCAGACGACTCACCAAAAATAAATTCAGCTATACGACTTGAGTTGCCGGTGAACCTTTTTTCTTCGGGAGGCTCTAAATTTGTGTGTGAAAAATTTAAAGAAATCGAATTGTCAATTATTTGTCCACGACATCTTTCACCGAGAGAAGAAATTGTAAAAACTAGGAAGGACAAATAAAAGAAAAACATGAACAATTCCATTTTATTTACCGATTTACATTATACGAAGCATGACCTAGCTATACGACGAATTATAAGTACGAAGCACCACAGTACCAGTTACTCCCATTAATTTTAGGTCACTTCACTTGATCCTAAAGTTAAGAAAGTGGAGGATCTGATGGGAGGTGCTTAGTCGGCCGTTGTCAAAGATACCCAGAGAGAGACTACCTGGCCGGGCTGCTCCACCCAGAGAGGCGACTACCTGGCCGGGCTGCTCCACCTACAGTAGAGAGAGACTAACTGGCCGGGCTCCTTGGGCGACTCACGCACACAAATTTAGGAGAGACAAAATTTAGGACGAAGATTTCGACGACGACGAGCTGCGCCGTGTTGCCTGTGTTGGTGCACCTGTGCGACGCATTATACGAAGAGTGACAGCGAGAGGGAGAGTGGGTAACTCTCTCTCTCTCTCACACACTGTGTCTGTCTCTTTCTCTCTCTCTCTCTGAGTGTGACGTCTACCAGCGTTGGCAGAATCGCCTCTCGTTTGCCACTAGCGCTCGCCTGGGACATCGAAATGGGCTACAGTTATCAGTGAATGTTGTTCTTTCTTTCCTAGTAATCGCATTGTCACAGACAGTCCAGTGGTGGTCTTTGTTTTCGTCTGTGACAACAGGTTATATTTTATATCAACAGTAGTGATAATAGTACCAGCATGTGAATGAGAAAGACTTTCACAGCGAGGAGGTAGTAAGTGTCTGTATGTACGGGTGCATTCCTGCCTCTCGCTCGCCATTGGACGGCGTGTCTTGCTGTGTCATATGATGCCTGCTGTCTTGTGACGTCTCGGCCCGTGATTGGCCGACCATCGCGCCTTTGCGGTCTCCTGTGTAACTTACCTCCTCCATGAGGGTCCCCAGGAGCTGTCCTCGTCAGGACAGGCTTGGCGCGCATGCTTCTAACATTCCTTTGCATACTCTCTCCCGATCACCACCTTTATCACTGTTTCTCTCACTCGATTCTCTCTTTCCATACTCTAACCTTTATTAACTGCACAACACTCCCCTTGGGTTCTGCATACGGTTTTCATAGCCGGCCCATTGTATTGCATGCGCCGTCCTCAGATATATTTACATGTACTTAGAATAGGTTTGAGGGTTCTTAGTTAGTATAGGTTAAGAACTTTGTGTGTCTCCATTATTGATTTAGTGTTTCTGCTCTTTTATTTAATGCTAGACTGTGATAAGGTAACTGTAGTCATTATCTCCGATGTGTGTACGGTTTGCTTATACCTACACGACTTCGACCGGTCCTGTGGTAGCCTGGGTTGTCTTTTCGGTTGCGTCCTTTGCGAGTGCAGCATTGTGTTGACTGAGGGTTTTGGCCTGTACCAGTTCCACACTTTGCTGCCTCTTTGCTTGTCTTTAGAGAGTCGCCAGGATAGAACCAGATACTTGTGATCTGGATCTATCGAGAGAGCCGCCTAGTCAATTAACGTAACTTAAAGGATGCAGTCTTAAGGACATCGCTAGGCTACGAGCCTGTCTTGCTCAACCCCAGTTCCTTACCTAGAGTATCCCAGCTAGACATTATTAATCGAGTAGAAACTTGTTAGTATTTAATATAAGCTCTTTTATATGTGCGCATTATTATTCACATAATTTATTAGTCTAGGATGTTGCTGAGCCGCACAACCATAGCAGACTGTTTCGTTGATGAGGAAGTACTTCTTTTAGTGTCGAGCATTGCTACCGTTGTGCATTTGTAGTATTCTCGTGTCAGTTAACATTATATGTCCTATCTTTTAGTGTATTCGATTTACACGTGTGGTGTCCTGCCTCCTGCCTTTATATAGTTCTAAATCAGTACAAGCATCTTATGAGCATCAGACTTTCTTCAGAAGTTTCCAGGTCTATGCTGTAGGACTATACTTCACTTTCTTTCAGATAGGAGTGAAGAGTTTATTGTTGTTTAGAGTAACTGTATTGAAGCATCTTTTTATTGTATTAAATCTTGGAGTGATTTAATTGATCTTTCCATAGATTCCTTTTTAGGCATTTTAACGTAACTTGCATCTTGTTTGTTATCAGGCTATACCAGTGCAGGTTAGCCTGAAGTAGAGTACATTTATGCCCAGTTAAGGATACCCCGCTATCGCAGATTAACCCTGGAGGGTATAGGTGTTTTGTTCGCCGGCATATAAGTTCGAGGGTTTGGGATCTAGTGTACCGTTGTTGCATAGTGCCCTATTACTAGTCCAATCATTGAGTGCCCTTGTTTTATTCGTTGTCCCGGTCGTAACAAATGGCGACCTTGCCTAGTATCTTATCTTAGCCGTGATAACAAATGGCGACCTTAGTCTAGGATTTAGTGAACTAAGAAATAATTGCAGGATTTTTTTTGTGGAGATTTTTTTTTTAATCACCGTTTGGGGGTCGATTGTTATTTCTCACAGTTTGGCAGTGGACATTTGTTTTTGAGGAATATTTTGGACACGTTGGATTTTTTTTTGGCAACGTAGTATAGCACTTGAGTTGTCTTCAAGCATTTTTTGAGTGAATAGAGAGTTTAGGTACTTTTTTTTTATAAACGTTGAGGGTTTCCGGTGGACACTATGTCGAATGACGGATCAGTGCACAGTGAGGACACAGTACGGGAAGCAGTCTCTGAGGTGCAGAAGCTGGGTTTGTTAGATGGCATTAGAGTAGTAACTAGTGAGGAGGATGCAAGGAAATTTCTGGAGATGCCTATTACTGTTGACCGGGTGTCGGGGATTGATCGGTATGGTCTCCAGTGTTTGGCCACGGTCATGGGGCATGTTGGCACTAGCAGCATGACGAGAAGTGACCTGGTGGCATGTGTGCTGGGCGGGGTGCGTGGTGAACAGGGTGGAGCGGGTGCTGTGGCACCTTCGGCCAAGCCCCCCCTCCACTCTACTCCCATCATGCTCTCTAGAACACCGGATCCGAGTACGTTCCCGCAGGCCGATAGTCACTGGCAGCGTGGTTTGCCCCTGGGTGGGTCTCCAATTGTTGCATCTCCTCCTCCTCAAGGTTTAACTCCAGATATGCTCTTCCAGCTTGAGATGGCTAAGCAGCAGCGGGAATCTGAGCTTGAGATGGCTAAGCAGCAGCGGGAATCTGAGCTTGAGATGGCTAAGATTCAGCAGCAGCAGCAGCGGGAATCTGAGCTTAGGATTCAGGCTGAGGAGAGAAAGGCCATACGTGAGGCTGAGCTTCAGGTTGAGGCTACGAAGTACTGTGCAGACAGAGAGCTTGAGAAGTCTCGGGTGGAGTCGACAGGGCAGCGTCGCGGTTCTGGGAATTGAGGTCTTGATCAGTCTTTATCGCACCTTCTTAAGTTAGTCCCTGCATTTGACGAGTCGGGTGTCACCGAGTTTTTCCTGCGTTTTGAGAAGAAGTGCCGGGAGCACAAATGGCCCGAGGTTAAGTGGGCAGCCCTTGTTTCCTCTAGGTTGGTTGGCAAAGGACTCAAGGCATATGATGCGTTGCCCTTGGAGTCTTGCATTGATTATGAGGTATTGAAGGAAGCTGTTCTGCGGGCGTACGAGTTACAACCAGAGACATATAGGTTGAAGTTTCTGGGTGTTACGAAGGGTCGTGAGTGCTCTTTTCTAGAACATGCCCGGGAACTGTCTGATGCTTTGAGAAATTGGCTGAGGTCAGAGAAGGTGACGACGTTCGAAGAGCTTGAGCAGTTATTCTTTCTAGAGCAATTTTTTAAATGCACAGGTGGCGACCTGACTTTGAACCTCAAAGAGAAACATCCTAAAACTCTACAAGAGGCAGCTGAGTTGGCTGACCTGAGATTATCGCTGATTCGTGGGTGCGGGTCTGCACAACGGACCGATGCAGTTAACAAGGGGCGCAACACTCCACCCCCCCGAGTCAGTGATGCAACATTTAATAACAAAAGTAAGAGCAATGATACTAATTTTGATCACAAACCAAAAACCGCCCCGTTTAAGAAAGGTCAGGGACCTTCCCCACCTCAGGGGAAGTCCAAGGGTGAAGTAGAGTGTTTTAAGTGTCATAAAAAGGGGCATTTTGCACGTTCCTACCCTAGTAACCAACCTGCAGCAGTCGTGTCTTTGGCTAGCAACATTGGGGTGTCTCTGAGGTCTTCGGCGTTTACCCGGGGTGATATGCCAGATGCGGGGGCACAGCCAGTGAAGGAGTGTCCGGAAGGCTCGAAACCTGTCCGCGATGCTTTTTGCGACCATAGAGGGTGTGGCTGCGTGAGTTGGGATGGTTGCAAGCATGGGTTGGAGTTGTTGCGTGATACAGGTGCATCCCAGACTCTGATGAAAAACTTTACAGGCCAACCTATAAATGCGGCACGGATAGTTTTGGTGCAGGGTATTAATGCTACACGATCATACCCGTTGGTTCGAGTGGAGCTGGAGGTTGATGGTGTGACATGAGAGATAGATGTAGGAATCGTAGAGAAACTGCCAGTAGAGGGCGTCGACCTTCTTCTCGGCAACGACTTTGAGGTTCCACCCTTAGACGTTGCCGAGAGGGCGGCCGACGTGAATAGGGAGGGGCAGGAGTTGGTCGAGAGGTGTCAATTACAGCAGATGGCGTGTGTTGTCACCCGATCTCGTGCATCTAAGGTGTCACAGCCTATTCCTTAGTCTCTAGACCAGCGGAGGAACGGTCGTAAGGAGAAAGCTAAAGTTGGGAGAAGTTTTGTAAGTTTTGATCCAGCGGCTCTTCTTGGCGACTCAGTATTAGCACCAATGTTTAGGTCCGGAGTGGCCCCAGAACCTGTCACACTTGGTGAGGAGGTAGGGCGTGAGAAAACTCCGAGACAGCAACGTTACACACTTAAGCAAGATAGGATCGAACAGTCCAGTATCGGGGGAGGCCATAAGTTGCTCCGGGAGCACTTAGATAGATTGGCTCCTTCGGATATCTGTCGGCTGCAGATAGATGATCCTGAGCTTCAGAAGTGTAGTAACGGTGCGATTGAACTTGATGAGGACGGGGATGCAAAGCCGGGGGACTTCTTTCGTGTGGAGGGCATATTGTACAGGCGTTTTCTAGATCCCAGACTGAGTTGGCAGGGTGGGTCGAGAGTGGTTGACCAGTTGGTAGTGCCTAGTGTGTGCCGTGATAGCCTACTGAGGTTGGCGCATGATGTACCGTTGGCAGGGCATTTGGGTGTACGTAAGATGGTAGCAGCATTGGCGAAATTGTTTTGGTGGCCAGGTATGAAGGCACATGTGGCGTCATGGGTGGCAATGTGCAGTACCTGCCAGACAATAGCTAAACCAAACCAGTGTATTCCCAAGGCTCCGTTACACTCTATTCCTGTAATCGGGCCACCATTCAGTAAGGTTATAATCGACATGGTTGGCCCTCTATCCCCTACTAGTGCAGGCAACAAGTTCCTCCTCACAATCATGGATGTTGCCACTCGTTATCCGGATGCATACCCCATGCAAAATGGTACTGCTAAGACTGTTGTTCGTAACTTGCTATTGTACTGTTCTAGGTACGGGTACACGCAGGAATTGCAGTCAGACCAAGGGTCCAACTTTACTTCTAACCTTTTCAAACAGACCATGCAGCAGCACGGTATCAGTACAGTTGTCTCTTCAGCCTATCACCCAGAGAGTCAAGGGGTGTTGGAGAGGTGGCACTCGACTCTGAAAAGCAGTCTGCGATGTTACTGTGTTGAGAATGGCAAGGATTGGGATCTTGGGTTGTCCTATGTATTATTCGCTGCTCGGGAGGTACCTGGTGAAAGCCTAGGGTTCAGTCCCAATGAGTTAGTTTTCGGACATCAGGTCAGAGGGCCCCTCAACATGGTTAGAGAAATCTGGGAGGGCACAGCAAAACCATGTTCCATGTTAAAGTATGTCCTCGAGAGTAGAGAGAGAATGCTGAGAAGCCTAGAGTTGGCAGGTAGGAATTTGGTAGGGTCGCAAGTACTTATGAAGGACAGGTACGATGAGAAGACAAAACTCCGGGAGTTTAAGGTGGGCCAGGAGGTGTTGATTCTGTTACCTCTGCCAGGTCATCCGTTGTCTGCCAAGTACGCTGGTCCTTATAAGGTGGTAAAAAAGATCTCTGACCTAGACTATCTTGTGGCTACTCCAGATAGGCGTAAAAAGAATCAGCTGTGCCATGTGAATCTGGTGAAATAGTTTGTGAGGCGTCCCCCTGAGCCTCTCGCTGTCCCTGTGTTGACCTGCAGCGGTCATGGAGGAGAAGGAGTGAGGGACAGTGAAGCCCAGGTGGAGGATAACTGGGAGTGTCATGTCTCTGCTGACCAGTGGGCGGGGAACTCCAGACAGGTGGCTGACGATGCTCTAGTGCACCTGCCTGAGCAACAGCGTGCAGCCGTGCAGTGCCTGTTTGCTTCATACCCCACTGTGTTTGCAGAGCATCCAGGCCTCACAACTCGAGTGGTGCATGACGTGGACGTGGGAGATCACCCCCCCTTTAAATCAGTACCCTACAGAATTCCACCCATTAAACTCCCAGCCCTCAGAGCAGAGTTAGAGTATATGTTGGAACGGGGTCTGATTGAGAAGGGGGTAGTTAGGTGGACATCTCCTGTCACTCTGCAGCCCAAGCCTGACGGGAAGGTTCGCTTCTGCATTGACTTTCGGAGATTGAACGGGTTGACTCCCACCAATGCTTATCCCCTTCCCCGTGTTGACGATAGTGTAGACAAGATCGGTAAGGCACAGTTTCTAACTAAGGTAGACCTAGTGAAAGGCTACTGGCAGGTGCCCTTGTCTGAGCGGGCGAAGGGGGTATGCGGGTTTGTGGTTGATGGGAACACCTACCGTTGCAATGTGATGCCGTATGGCCTTAAAAATGCCCCAGCAACCTTCCAGAGTCTTATGAATGAGTTAGTAGCTGACATCCCTAACTGCACTGTCTACCTAGATGACGTTATAATCTACAATGACAACTTTGAGAGTCAATGTGAGCACATAGCGGCCTTGTTTCGGAAGCTCAGTGAGGCCAGCTTGGTGGTCAATCTGGGCAAGTGCGACTTTTTCCGGGCAACTGTGCAGTATCTTGGGTTTGTGGTCGGGTTAGGCCAGGTGTGCCCCCCCCAAAACAAGATACAGGCTATTAACCAGTTCCCCAGGCCGTCCACCAAGCGGCAGATCATGAGATTTTTGGGCATGATCGGTTACTATCGCCGCTTCATTCGGGGTTATTCTACTGTGTTAGCTCCCCTGACAGATTTGCTAGCAAAAGAGAAAAAGTTCAAGTGGGCACCTGAGTGTAAAAGGGCTTTTTCACTGGTCAAGCACCTACTATGCACTCACCCAATCCTTAGGGCCCCTGACTTTGAAAGACCGTTCCAGCTGGCAACAGATGCCAGCGGTGTAGGGGCTGGTGCCGTCTTAATGCAAACAGACGAGGAAGGTTTGGAGCATCCAGTCAGTTTCTTTTCCAAGAAGTTTAATTCCGCTCAGAAAAACTACTCTGTGGTGGAGAAAGAACTGCTGGCAATAGTGTTGTCACTCAGGCACTTTGAAGTATATGTTCCTGCCTACGGGCCAGTCGTGGTGATTTACACCGACCACCACCCTCTTAAATTTCTGAACCAATTCCACAACCGGAATATGAGGCTGACACGTTGGTCACTCATGTTGCAAGAATACAATCTAGACATTCGCCATATTGCCGGTTGTGAGAATGTGATTGCAGACCGTTTGTCGAGGGTGTAGGATCCGGCGTAGATCACCACAGGTGTGTGGGTTTGAGTGGAGAAAAACCAGGCTTGCCCCTGTAGAGCAGCCGTCAAAAACAACATTAAAATTAAATAAAAAATCACATAAAAACTCTTTCTTTTTGATAGTTAATTGTAAGTTGCCAATGTTATCGCTAAAGTCCTAAGTTGAACCTGTCTTTCACTTAGTAGGCTGGGCTCTGTGAAGCGTGCTCAGGGAGCATAGCAGACTAAATCATACTATTGTGTTTGGGAGGGGTTGTAAGATTTTCTTTATGCTAATATGTTGTATTATTTAAGATTGAGGTTTGCATTTCATTTCTGGTCGAGTGGCTAGGTGTCGCGGGTCTTGTCGGCATTCTGCCTTGTCAGATATGGTGCTCGCCTAATGTTGAGCGTCCCATATCTTGGGCGGGGTGTGACGTCTACCAGCGTTGGCAGAATCGCCTCTCGTTAGCCACTAGCGCTCGCCAGGGACATCGAAATGGGCTACAGTTATCAGAGAATGTTGTTCTTTCTTTCTTAGTAATCGCATTGTCACAGACAGTCCAGTGGTGGTCTTTGTTTTCGTCTGTGACAACGGGTTATATTTTATATCAACAGTAGTGATAATAGTACCAGCGTGTGAATGAGAAAGACTTTCAGAGCGAGGAGGTAGTAAGTGTCTGTATGTACGGGTGCATTCCTGCCTCTCGCTCGCCATTGGATGGCGTGTCTTGCTGTGTCATATGACGCCTGCTGTCTTGTGACGTCTCGGCCCGTGATTGGCCGACCATCGCGCCTTTGCGGTCTCCTGTGTAACTTACCTCCTCCATGAGGGTCCCCAGGAGCTGTCCTCGTCAGGACAGGCTTGGCGCGCGTGCTTCTAACATCCCTTTGCATACTCTCTCCCGATCACCACCTTTACCACTGTTTCTCTCACTCGATTCTCTCTTTCCATACTCTAACCTTTATTAACTGCACAGCACTCCCCTTGGGTTTTGCATACGGTTTTCAAATCCGGCCCATTGTATTGCATGCGCCGTCCTCAGAGATATTTACATGTACTTAGAATAGGTTTGAGGGTTCTTAGTTAGTATAGGTTAAGAACTTTGTGTGTCTCCATTATTGATTTAGTGTTTCTGCTCTTTTATTTAATGCTAGACTGGCATAAGGTAACTGTAGTCGTTGTCTCCGATGTGTGTACGGTTTGCTTATACCTACACGACATCGACCGGTCCTGTGGTAGCCTGAGTTGTCTTTTCGGTTGCGTCCTTTGCGAGTGCAGCATTGTGTTGACTGAGGGTTTTGGCCTGTACCAGTTCCACACTTTGCTGCCTCTTTGCTTGTCTTTAGAGGGTCGCCAGGATAGAACCAGATACTTGTGATCTGGATCTATCGAGAGAGACCCCTAGTCAATTAACGTAACTTAAAGGATGCAGTCTTAAGGACATCGCTAGGCTACGAGCCTGTCTTGCTCAACCCCAGTTCCTTACCTAGAGTATCCCAGCTAGGCATTATTAATCGAGTAGACACTTGCTAGTATTTAATATAAGCTCTTTGATATGTGCGCATTATTATTCACAGCATTTATTAGTCTAGGTTGTTGCTGAGCTGCACAACCATAGCAGACTGTTTCGTTGATGAGGAAGTACTTCTTTTAGTGTCGAGCATTGCTACCGTTGCGCATTTATAGTATTCTCGTGTTAACATTATATATCCTATCTTTTAGTGTATTCGATTTACACGTGTGGTGTCTTGCCTCCTGCCTTTATATA